>PVHX01004758.1:0-121071 GCA_004024805.1 Geosciurus inauris
TGTAATAAAACTTAATGTGCAAAATAGTTATCATCTCATAGTCAAAATTTCTCTATAGATCCTTATATCTTATCCCTGCTCAAACCATTTCTTACCATTTCAATTTTATCACCAGTTCATTTTGAAGTAAATTCTATATATCACATTTTAAATATTAATTTAAATATTAATTTAAATATTCCAGAGTATACATTAACGATAAAAATGTATCACTTTAAAATTTACATACAATGGTTCCTAACCTTTAATGTTATTAACAGTGTTCATATTTTTGTGAATATTATGAATTTTTTTTCAGTTTCCTTTTCTTACTTTCCACAAAGTCATGAATGTGTGGTTTCCTGCTTTCTGAAATTTCCATTGTATCTGAACCTGGCTTTTTCATTGCATCTGTTGACCCTGTTTTCCATTGTCTAGGTCCCAATTTCAGTATTTTCTCCACAGTGCAAGGCTTTATTTATTCTTGAGGGTGCTTCAGTTCTTAGATTCAGATGCTGCCTAGTCCTAGGGAAAACTTCCTATTACACCCAAAAAGAAATATCCTTCAAATTTTAGCTTGTGGTGTCCAGATCTTTTTGTTTGATGACATTTGGAATTTGTTTTTTGGAAAAATGATGGATATGATGATACTATGATATTTGAATTCAAAGAATATGATAACGTGTTTTACTGTTTCTCATTTTTCTAGCCCAATTCTCAGTCCATGAAATTGGCTAGACACTGGTCATTGGTCCTTGTCACTTCACATTTTGAAGTTTGTGGAGATAGGTTATTATGAAATGTATTAGGTTCTGTAGTTGTTTTAGCAAATCACTGAAGACTTTGTAGTATACAGCATCACAAATTAATCTCTCTCAATTTTAGGTCCAGAAATACTCAGTTTAACTGGGCTAAAATCAAGTTGTCATGAAGCTTGGTTTCCAATGGAGGCTCTGGGAAAAAATCTGTTTGATTCCCTTTTCAGGTCTTCCTTGCTTTCTGGTGCTTGTCTGCAGTCCTTAGCTCATCATCATTTCTTCATGTAACTTCATGTACATCAATTGCACTGATTCAGGCATGAATATTTGAGGATTAGGATTTAGATATTTTATTTGCCCTACCATATGGAATTTCACTGTAGATTTTATTCATGGATTTTTGGTTTTGTATCCCAATTTTTACTGTTTTATTTTATGAAAAATTCATTAAGATCTGAACATACACCATTTACAAATTCTTCTTTATGTCTTCTTCATTTTTATTTATTTAATAAAAAAATTCTCAGCATCCTGGGATAAAATATTGTTTAATTTTTTTGAGAAAATATTTAGCTAGTGTATTTCTATCATTACTGGAAGAAAATGTAACAAATATGTACTAATTTATCAGGAGAATAGATAATTCATATAATAAGATACTGTTTTGATTTTTTAGTTATTAGTCATATTACCTCATATGCTAAAAAGAAGATTTTAATTAGCATGTGTAATCATATTTATAACTATCAAGATAGATACAAATATTATGTATTAATACATATTAATAACAATAATAATAATAATCATTCTGGTTTGTGTTCTCTATTGGTAACATTCTAGCTTCATGTTAGTATTCTCCCTATAACCTAACATACTAAGCCTTATTTTCACATTTTTAATTATAACAAATGGTTTTGGTACACAGGCAATACCCTTTGTTAAACAACTAAAAGTAAATTTCTCTATTACCCATTTTTGTTCAGATGAAGTATTACCCTTATTATAAACAAGTCAAAAATTTTTACACATAAACTGAAAACTGAATAGTTGCTTCTAAATGAAACACTAAGAGCATTTCTCCAGCTATGGTTAAGATAACTTGCTTATGGTCATCAGGATTGATTAGGTCATCTTCTAGAATTTTAATTGTTAAAGTTTATATATTTAGGTCAATTTCAACATTATTTTTCTAAAGTAAGGGTAAAACCTAATTGTCTTTCAATCTGGATATTTTTCCAGTACTATTTTTATTAGAGCATTATAGTTATAAAATAGTAGTTGGGTTTATTTTGACAAAATCATACATGCAAAGAATTTGACTTCAATCTCCATGCTCCCCTATCTATTCTTCCCTCCCCTTATTCTTCCTTCCTCTATTGTACTTTTTTCTTTTGCTTATTTATTTATTTTTATTGATCTTCATGCATATACATAAAGGTAAAGTTCCCTTTGTTACATTTATATATGCATACACCATGATTTTGTTAAATTCATTCTGTTTCCTCCTCTTTCTCATTCTCTTGCCCTCTCCCTAATTCTCTTTTTTCTACTCCGTTGATCTTACCTATATCTTTATGATATCAAATTTTTCCATCATTGCCTTCTTTCCCTTATTTTGCTCTAGCTCCCACATTTAAAACACTTGACCCTTTATTTTATGAATTTGATTTATTTAGCATGATGTGCTCCATTTTCATCCATTTATCAGCAAATGCCATTAGTTCATTCTTCTTTATAATTGAATAAAACTCCATTGTGTATATAGACTACATTTTCTTCACCTGTTCATCTTATGAAAGGCATCTGGGCTAATCCTATCATTTGAATATTATGAATTATGCTGCTATAAATATTGAATTGTCTCTGTCACCATAGCATGCTGATTTTAGTTCTTTTGAATAAATATCAAAGAGTGGGATTGGTAAGGTGCTATTCCAAATCCCAAATAAAACTCTGGGTCTTTTTGAAGAAAGACAAAAGATTTACTCTGGCTTGGGCCAAGGGAGCAGAAAGCAGACAGTTCTGCAGCCCAAGACACTGAATGCAGATGAAAGGGGCATTTAAACAGAAAAACCACAAAGGAGGGGGGCAGGAGGGACAAGCAGAGTCATAAGTACATTCTCAGAATTGGCACTTTTTTAATACTTATTCAGGTAATAAGCTAATGTCTGCTCTGTAGTTTAAAGACATTATGCACAGAGTACAAGTGGGTGAGGGTGAAGATGTCAGAGTCAATGCAAGTGGGCTCATGAGTAGGGGGCAATTCAGTGCAGGGTGAGATGTCTGAGCAGAATGGGATCAACCTGACTTAATTTTCAAATCAGCCCATAACAGATACTTGGATTATATGGTGGCTTTATACCCACTTTTGTGAAGAATGTCCATACTGCCTACCAGAGTGGCTGTACTAATTTGAAGTCCCACCAATAATATATTAGTGTACCTTTTTCCCTACATCCTCACCAGAATTTGTTATTTTTTGTGTTCTTGATAATTGCCATTCTGATTGGAATGAGATACAATGTTAGTGTAGTTTTGATTTGCATTTCCATGATTGCTAAAGATGTTTGAAAATTTTTTTTCATATACTTGTTGGCTGTTTGTGGAGTTTTTTGCATGTTTGTTTTTTATTTTTTATTTTTTAAGAAATGTCTTTGGTTCTTTGGTCCATTTATTGATTGAGTTACCTTTTTGGGGGGAAGTGTTGAGTTCTTTATATATTCTAGATATTAATTCCCTGTGAAAGGAGGAACTGGCAAAGATTTTCAAGAAAAAGAACCATATAATCATTTAAATAGATGCAGAAAAGGCCTTTGGTAAAATTCAGCTCCCATGCATGTTAAAAATAATGGAGAAAGTAGGGATAGAACTAACTTGTGTCAACCCTATAAAGGCTATATTTGAGAAACACAAAGCAGAGAAAAACCAGAAGCATTTTCTCTAAAATCAGGCACAAGATAAGGATGCCCACTCTTACCACTGCTATTCATTACAGTTCTTGAAATTCCAGTGATAGCAATAAGGCAAAAGAAAGCAATTAAAGAGATAAAAATAGGAAAAGGATTTATCAAGGTATTTCTATTTGCTGATGACTTGATTTTATATCTAGAAGACACCCCCACAAAAAAAAAAAAAAAAAACTCCACCAGAATACTTTTAAAGATGATAAATGAATTCAACAAAGTATAAGGATACAAGATCAATACTCATAAATCATTAGCTTTCCTATACTCAGTGGCAATTTTGCTAAGAAAGATATCAGAAACATCATCCTTTTCACAATAATATCAAAAAATAAATAGCTGGGAATTAATCTGACCAAAGAGGCAAAAGATCTCTAGGATGAAAGCTATAGAACATTGAAGAAAGACATTGAAGAAGACCTTACAAGATGGAACTATCTCTCATATTCTTGGATAGACAGAATTAATATTGTCAAAATGACCATGTTACCAAAAGCAATATATAGATTCAATGTACTTCCTGTCAAAATAACAGTGATATTCTTCACAGAACTAGAAAAAACGAAAAAGAAATGAAAAACCGTCCTTAAGTTTTTTGGAAGAACTAGAAACCTAGAATAGCCAAAGTAATTCTGTGCAAGAAGAGTGATGGAGAAGGCATCACTATAACAGATCTCAAATTATACTACAGAGTTGTAGTAACAAAAACAGCATGTCATTGGCATCAAAATAGACTTGAAGAAAATTGAATAGAAGACACAGAGAAAAACCACATACCTACTGCCATATACTTGACAAAGGAGCCCCAAAAATTATATTGGAAAAAAGATAGCCTTTTAAACAAATGTTACTAGAACAACTGGATATCCATATGTAGAAGAATGAAATTAGATACTGTCTTTTACCTTGCATAAAAGTCAAATTAAAATGGACCAAAGATTTAGGAATTGATCAAAAACCTTACAACTGATACAAGAAAATTTCGGGTAAACATTCCACCATATAGCTGCAACAACCAACTTCCTCAGCAAAACATCTGAAGTGCAAGAAATAAAACAAATAATCAATAAGTGGTATGTCATCACGTTAAAAAATCTTTTGCACAGCAAATGGAATGATTAAAAGCATGAGGAGGTGGGCTGAGATTGTAGCTCAGTGGTAGAGTGCTTGCCCCTCATGCGTGAGGCACTGGGTTCGAGGCCTCCACATAAAAATAAATAAAGATATTGTGTGTCCATCTACAACTTAAAAAAATATTTAAAAAAAAAGCATGAGGAGAGAGACTACAGGATGGGAGAAAGTCATTTCCAGGACATTTTGTTGAATATTATTCTTTCCTCTTTAAATTGTGTTGGCATTCTCACTAAAAAATCAAAACAAATATGAAGATTAATTTTCCCTTGACTACTATTTTATAGAGATTTTGAAGGGATGTTGTTCCTGAAAGAAAAGTGGTGCAGCACTAATGACACATATACCTGGGATATGAAGTGGGTTTACTTGTCAGAAGTCTAATAATGCTGCTCTGCCCAGTAAAGAGCAAGCAGCAGCAACTCTCCCTCGACTGTTACCTTTTATAGGGTACAACCATGACTGGGAATTAGGGGCAAGTCTAGTCTTGACTGACACAGTAAACATACCCTGATCTTGTGGAAGGCAACTTTTATTTCTTAGGAACAAAGACAGGCAGTTTTCCTATCTCTCAGAAGGGGGAACAGAGTAATCGACAGGTCCCTTTATATTTTCAAGGAGAGAACAGGGGAACCAGTACTTTCCCATCTCAGGGGCCAGTAAGTCGTCTCCTCTCAATGAGAGAACAGGGAGAGAGACCGGCACATCTCCAGACCAATAGGTTTTATCTCAGGTTAGTTTATATTTCTGAGGAATAAGAACAGTATTCATAAAGTGGCGGTGGGGGAGAGGAAGATGACTGCAATTATGACAACAGTTACATTGTGTAAACATGTAACTGTTTAGTTAGAAATCACTAAAAACAAAGCCATCTGGAAGTGTACTTTCCTTTATGGGAGAGGTTTAAGTCTTTCCATGAATTTGCCCATTGTATGTAGGCTTTTTTGTTCAGATAAAATTTTCATAGTATTCTATAACGAAGGATATAATTCTCTTCATCAATGATGTAAAAAAAAATAGGAAATAACCAGTTAACACTGACACTAGCTTGTATGAATGATGCAGGCTGTAACATGGAGTAATTGCTAAGAAGTCCCTTGACATTTGAGATGTTA
The DNA here is from genome assembly GCA_004024805.1 of Geosciurus inauris. Taxonomy (NCBI): domain Eukaryota; kingdom Metazoa; phylum Chordata; class Mammalia; order Rodentia; family Sciuridae; genus Geosciurus; species Geosciurus inauris. Next base: position 5,947 of record PVHX01004758.1, read on the forward strand.
ATCTCCTATTTCAGGATATTAAAGAGGTCTGAAGTATTGCCAGAGGAGTATGAAAATGAGAGATGAATTCACTACTAATCCAGTCCAAAAGTTCCTCAGTATGTTGGTAACTTGCACTAGTACATTGGTGGTACTCAGCCTCTGAATAGCAATTTTGCAGGTAGTTCTGAAGACTTTTTTATGCAGTGCTTTTTGTAAGGTAAGTTCTGGAATGAGATAGTAGTAATGTTTGCACAGGTGTATATAATTTCAAAAATGCATGCAACTGTACACTTTAAAGTAGATAATTTTATGATAGGTAAATTATATTGGAGCACAGCTACTATTAAATATGTTAAATAGTAAATATGTTAAAAAGTAAGTTCAATATATTTCAGACAATTCTTTTAGTTGCCAATGGAACTTAATTTAATTTATTTATTTATATTTAGTGCTGAGAGTCAAACCCTGTGCCTCACACATGCTAGGAAAATGCTCTACCACTGAGCTGTAAATCATATTTCACAAAAAATTAAAATTTAGAATATTAATTTATAAAGTATTTGAACCTAGAATATTTTGTTCTAAATGGTATTCTATAAAGTTAGGTTTATTAATGACTGATCTTTTTCTTGATTAGATAGAGTTAAGTATAATCAATTCATAGTTTATTTGAAATGTATCAAAACTTTTTGCAAAATCTTATATATGAATATGCCTTTAAAATTATACTATGTACTTTCTTTCGCTTCTTAACAACTGCAGAGGTCTTGTCAGTAAATCATGTTTAAGAAGTGCTAAATTGTCTTCCCAAACCATGAATGATTTACTTGTAAAAGAATGACATTTAACTATGCACCTTTCAAGGGTCTCTGGTGTAAAATGAAACATAGTGTTCTTTGTTGATCTTACTTGATACTCTTGTGGAGATTAGTGAAAAATTATTATCTTTCTTGACTTAAAGAGCTATTTCTTATGTTAATGGTAAAGTGAAAGTAACATACTTCATATGGGTTATAAAAAACGTTAACCTTTTTTTATCCTCAAGGAATTATAGTCAGCCATAAACTGAGTGAAAAGAATGAGATCATTACTTAGGTTGAGTGAGATCATTTCATGACAAGGAATGTGAAGATATGAAAACTTGAGCATGTCAAGATTTTTTGAAAAGTTAACATTAAATGACAAACTATAAAAGGTATCTATTAAGGAACCAATATAAGTTTAATCAAGTGAAATATATAAAAGCTGAGTTATTTCCCATATTTTCCTTCATGAGAAATATAAAAATCATAAAAATATTTTCATGATGATATCATTTTATTTAAAGACACAAATATATGCATGATTTGACCATTTACTATGATGAATTAACAAAATATAGATAAGTATTTAAGTTTGAGATTTGAAATAATTAATAATTTCAGCCTATATGGGACCTAATTTAATTTTTAATTCATAAAATGATAACCCAGTGCCAAAACTTAATTGTTTGTTGCTGTTTTAAATTAAAAAAACAACTTTATTGTGATATAATTCATAAAATAAAATTATACATATTTAAGGTGTACAATATGATGTTTTACTATATGTATTCATTATGAAATTTTTATGGAAATTCATCTAATTAGTATCTTTCACTTGACATGGTTACTGTGTGTGCTGGGATGAGAATATTTAAGATCCACTCCCTTAGCAAATTTCACATATGCAATACAGTATTATTAACGCTAGCTATCGTGTTGTACATTAGATCTACAGAATTATTCATCTTATAACTGGAAGTTTATTCTCTCTGACCAACATCGTCCTATTTTGGCTACTTACCAGAATAGAATTCTACCCACTACTTCTATGCACTTGCCTGTGTAGATTCCACACATGAGCTCATTCAGTGTTCTTCTTTCTGTGTCTGGATTCATTCACTTAGCATAATGTTTTATCCATGCTGCCAACATAATACTCTTGTCTACTCTTTTATGAATAACAATCAATAATAATAAATAAATGGTCATTACCATAATGATGCTTATATTTTTCTTATGTGTCCTAAAACAGATTCTGTACATCCACCATCATTACCACCACCACCACCACCACCATCATCTCTAATACGTATCACTTCTCGCTTGCAAGGCTAAGTTATAGATCTTTGTTGTATTATTATCTGATACAATCTGTGCCACAGTTTTTAATGAATGAAGAGTGATGTGGCACAATTAGAAGAAAGTAATATCCAGAAAGTTTAAATAACTTATAGACTTCCATCTAGATAGTATATATTTGTCTCATCACTATTTAGCTTCTTTTAAAGCAAGTTTACATCATTTAAAATCTCATTTGTCTCAAAAAGAAAGTCAGAAACTGACTTTTAATCAAGCTTTTATTCCTCTAACATGATTGTATGGGACAATCAGTTCATGATCTATACACACATGCATTTTAGTATGCACTTCATTAATATCTTTCAGTTCATAATTTCTGATCATCTTTTATTTCTCATGAAAACATTACAAATGTTTCTCCTACAATTCAACTGACTTATGACAGAACATATTACATATTTATCTATAATGCCTTGGACAAAACTAACAAAGGGTGTTTATTCATAAGAGAACGCAACACATCTACATTAATTTTCTTTCAGTAGATATTGAAGATGCTTGAAAGCAGCGTCAGTTTTGCAGAGTAAGGAAAGGAAATTCCTGCACAGTCTATGGAAAGTGTTCTAGTACCATTTAGAAATCAGAGAGACTTCGTAATATTTTGTCAAACTTCTCTCATTCTTCTTGTCACATCATCTATAGAGATGAACATATTTTGCCTGATAGACATTAAAGAAAATAGTGAATATTTACCCTTGCTTGTGGTCTTAAAAATGACAAAGAAATACAGTTTGTTCATGCAAGCCTTCAGTAAAATGCACTGTTTTTCCTTTTTTTAAACAGTATATATTGTATTTTAAGTGCTGTGAAATTGATTTCCCTAAATTCGTGTGCAATTCACACCTTCAAGAATATGAATTCAGCAGATTACTGATGGATTAAATCCTAGAATTTTCAATGTAGCAGTTGCTCGTAGGGGTAAAATGGTATCAATTCATAAAACCCTGAAGTTCTCAGCTAAATAGAAACTTTGCTATTTTATAATAATAAACCAATAAGAGAAGAAATTTTTTCTATCAATTAAAGTTACTTTCTAAATGGCTGGATTATGCATGATTATGGATACAATTTTAAAAAATGACTTAATTTTTTGTATTTTCTCAGTAAGCATGACAAAAATTAAAGGAAAAACTACCAAATTTGATTGTTTAAATCCGAACACTTTGTTAATTTGAAGATTATATTTTGCTCATTGTGCATTTGTTCTGTCGTTGTTGGTGTAAGTTTATATAATGTCCCTAAACTGGAAATATTAATAAATTTATGAAAATAATAAATAACATTTCCAAGATCATCTTACATATATGTACATGTGAAGAATATAATATTGAAAGTGTTTTTAAAATATTATGAAAGGCTGGAGGTATAGCTCAGTGATATTGTGTCTCTGCACTCAATCCCCAGTAATGATAAAGCAACAGAAACTGTGAGTGAACTAATAAATGACACAAAAAAGCATATGAAAATGCAACATGTTTTAAAATCTATAATGCAATTTATAGACAGTTATACAAATGAAATAATAGTTGCTAAAATATGTATGGCATCTAATTATTATTAGATAATAACTCTTTTAATCACCCATATTAAAGGGAGGAATCTAAGACTCAAAGAAATGAAGTAATTTTTATAAGTTCAAATGTTTATTAGTGGAAAAGCAGATACTGAATACTACCGGGCTGGCTTCTGTGTCAATTCCTAAACAGAAGTAGGTGAGCTTTTCCAAAATTTGTATTTGATTTATTATACCATGCCTGTATTTACTACTGTTTGTGGAGTAATATCCAAGGAGATGTTCTGCTATGTTTGGAAAGCTATGGTAATATATTCATGTTTGGAGATTTATCTCACACATGAATGAAATAAAGGCCCTATGATACACAGAGGTTAGAAGATTGTTTATGCCATAATCCTCAAAGTTGTTTCTACATAGAGCACTATTCTTATGAAATAAATGAGAGAGTTATCCTTAGAACAATAATATCAATGTTTACTTTTAAATTATTTGCACTTGTTTAAATTTGCAAAAATGAAGAACGAAAACAAATGGAAAACAAAGCAAAACAATGCAACGTGCTTAGGAGTATCAGTACTGACAGAACACTCATAAAAACTTTGGGGTGGATTGAGAAATTGAAGGATCTGTAGACAGATTGATAGCATCATGCAGCAGAATGTTACAGTGGACAGCATTGCAGCTAGTTGGTAAAATTTTGTTTTCTATACTCAAAAACTATTCATATCTAATAATATGTTTATTACCACCATGCTCAATAGGAGTTTTTTTTTTTTTAATATATATATTTTTTTAGTTTTAGATGGACACAATGTCTTTATTTATTTATTTTTTAAATTTTTTTTTTAGTTGTAGATGGATGCACTATCTTTATTTATTTTTATGTGGTGCTGAGGATCAAACCCAGTGACTCACACATGCGAGGCAAGCACTCTACCACTGAGCTACAGCCCCAGCCCGATGTCTTTATTTTTTTATTGCTTTGTATGTGGTGCTGAGGATCGAACCCAGGGCCTCACGCATGCGAGGCAAGCGCTCTACCGCTGAGCTACAATCCCAGCCCCTCAATAGGAGTTTTTCAATATTAGTTTCATTAAATTATTTACTCTACATTTGTTTTCACGAGTTTGCCCTTAAGACCTATATATTCATCTTTATGTACTCATATTTACCTTAGGTTTATCAGTATTTATATCCTTCCGTTATACCACAAGTAGGTTAAGAGGATCTCATATTCTTCTCCTCCACTCCTATAATGTTGCTATGCATGAAACATTTCAATGATAGATTTTGATATTTTATTTTCCCTTTTTGATGCATTCAGTTGTGGCACTAACTCAGGAAGTAAAAATTGGTTGTAAATAAACTTGTGGGTCCAAAGTTGATTTCCTTTAAGAAATAAAAATCATTATTCAATCATCTTTATGAATTAACTTGTCATAAGGAATCTAATGCCTATATGCTTTGTGTTCTGTGTAGGTGATCAGATTTACTCTACAGAAGGATTTACGGTTCCCTCAATTTCTGCTTTGTTAGTGTTAAATTTTACTATGAGGACAGATGGAGATGTTTTCCTTATTATTCCTCTATATCATTGCATGAATTTTTCAATATGAAGAGATCTTTTACTTTTCCTTCAATTCTGTATTTTCAATTTTAAAGGACTTTCTGAACTAAATTTATAAGGATCTGTTGCAATATTTCTGATCCTATTCTAAATTCTGTTTGGTTTGTCTTTTTAAATTAGCATTATAATCTTTGGGTTCCTAATTATTCTGATTTTCCCATCACTCACTGAGTGATCAATTATTATACCTATTTATAAGTGTTGCATTAAAGCTAATATTGAGTTGCAACCTGAATGCATTTCTGTGATTCTAGGTTGAAGAAAGGATACCCTTCACTGTGGCAAGTTCCATCTAATATTTCTGCTTGACAGAATTTCACAGGCAACAATTCTAGTCTCAGATATACCTTTGTCCCCATGCAGAAAAATATTAGGGATAAAAGGAAATTTTCTTAAATTGCAATCCACAAAAGCAAGAAATCGAGAGAGTGAGTAGAGGGAAGATTGAATATTTAAAGGTAATGTGCTTCTCTGAACAATGTTGGGGTAAGCCAATATCAGGTGCTACATACCTTGAGTAACCTCAATCTTTATTTGACAAACATTCTTTTATTTTGTTGTATTTTTTACTTACTCTTTTTAGTTATACATGACAGTAGAATCTATTTTTATATATTTATACAAACATGGATTATATCTTATTCTAATTAGGATCCTTGTCTTGTGTAGGTACACAATGATGAGATTCACTGTGGTGTATTCACATGTGTACATAAGAAAGTTATGTCAGATTTGTTCCATTGTCTTTCTTATTCCTATCCACTCTCTCTTTTCTTCATTCCTCTTTGTCTTTTAAGTTTTATGTCAATGTTGCTTCTGCCTGTTGCTACCTATCTACCCATACACACAACAACATAAGACAATGTTATGTTTTATGCAGTGTTTTTTGAGTTTGGTGCTGTTGGTGGTGATGGTAGATACTGGTTTCTGATATCAAGGTTACATATACTTTCTATGTTATCTTTATATCTTTTTTGAGCTGCTAGTAGGTGAGGCAGACAATAATTATTACTTTTTATGTATCTGAAAGGCAACTAAATCTTAATATAGATTTACAATTAAAGTCTCATATAAATAAATGTGTAGGCACTAAATATATTCTAAACTAATTGAAAAATCTTGTTAACCAGATTTATTCTTTGTTTGATAATATATAACACCATTAAAAAACTTAGTTTTATTAATAATAAAAACATTAAAATTCTTCTTACTAATGAAGATATTTTGATAAAACTTTACACATATATAGTTTAGAAAGCTTAAAGAAATAAAAACATACATTTAATTTATGTACAAAGTCATCTGAGGAAAATTTTAAGTAAATACCCAAAATAACTTTTTTAATGCAAAGTGACTACAAGAGCTTAGATTTAGAATGTTCCCCAAAGGCCCATATGTTAAAGGTTGGCCCTCTAATTGGCACTCACTATCACATGGAGGTGAAACTTTGCTTATAGGCATATCTTAGGTCATTGGGAAATGATCTCAGAGAGAATAAGGGGACCTTAGTCCCTCCTCCTTCTGTCTCCTATGTTGGTTCCCAGACCAGCAGGAAGTGAGTAGCTTCTGTTGTCACATGTTCCTGCCATGAGGTATTGTCTCACTATAGGCTCAAAAGCCAAAGAACAAAAAGACCTCCAGAACAGGAGCCAAAGTAAACCATTCCCCCTAGAGGCATTTTACTGTAATGAAAATCTGGCTAAACCACGGACATAATTCTTCTGTGATAAAAATATTTAAATCAGACTGTTTTATTGTCTTCAGATTGTGAAAATAGGATACTTACACATATAAAATGGATAATGTATGTGTATAATTTATAAAATTCCTTAGAATCAAAAAGTATGTCTTTTAAATAAATATGTAAAGACAAATATGCCTATATATATATATATATTTATGTATGTGTATATTTGGACAAAGTCATGATTGCAAACAAACTGCAATTAAAATTACATAGTTTTACTCAATTTGAACAATTTTATTAATATCATTTAATACTTTATTACTAAAATAAAATATTACTATGACTATGAAATTAACATATGCAATGAAGAGTATAATTAAAAATGAAAATTTTTTTGCATTATGAAATATTTAATGACTTGAATAGTATAATACTTATGTTGAGTAATATAGTATTTCAAGGGTAGAAATCTGTCTGAAGTGGATTTAGCTTATTTAATGTCTTCTCCCATTATTCCAATTTTGAGGGTTATATTGCATTATATTAAAAGGAGCCCTTCACTAGGTTTATTATAAGATTATGTTTATGAAATATTTTACTGTTTATAATAACTCCTTGACACCATAAAACGATATTATAGAGTATGTAATTATATAAGATATTGTTTCATTGTGGACTATTATAACAACTACTAATGGAGCATCAGCAATGCCAAAGGAAGCTTATGGAAACTGTTGACCTCTACTCATGAAGAGAGGTGAGAGGCAGGAAAATAGAAACGTGTGTTTCATTTCTGTATAGTACAAAAATAAAACTTCAAAGATGGTTAACTAAATGAACTTGTGGATACATAATTTCTAACATCCCCAATCTATGTTTGTTCCATTTTGACTAGCGGGCTAAAATACAATAACAAGAAATGACCCTGAAAAATATACAAAAATGTATTAAAAGTAAAGAAGCAAAATACTGCATGCTTCATCTCATTTGTTGGAAATTCTTTTGTTCCCTTTTCTGGTTCTACATTGTTGGTAGTAAGTTTTATGGCAGGTTATTTTCTTTCTGATCTAACAAATGGAATTCCAAGACTTTAGCTTCACTAAGCTGGGGAAAATCTCAGACAACTAAAAAGAAAGCCATGATTGCTTCATTCTTATTGCTATGAAAATACAGATTCTCTTTATATGTAAAGAAGCTAGCTTCCATAAGTGGGTGTATTGAGGATATTTACAAAAGGACCAGTCATATTCATCTTTTAAATGTAAAATTTGTGTGAAAATGTATCACCTGTTTGAGTCAATGTTTAATAAGTTCATAGTTTAAGACAGATGTTCTGCAGAGATCATTAATATGTCCTCCAAGATATAATCTGTAATTACTGAAGGTTTGCTTTTGTATGTCATACTTTTCCTTAAAATTTACTGTGTTAATATTTGAACAGGGATATGTACCTTTATAAACTTTTAAATACTTGTTACACCAGAGACGAAACTTTGGATTTATCACTCTCTCCCTTCACATAGAACACTATTATCTCTAACTTTGATGAATTCCTTTTTAACATAGAATTTAATAGCCTTTCATATTTCATTTAACAAAGTAAAGGACTCTGTAAATGAAGTTCCAAATTTGAGAAAGCAAGTGAACTGTAAATTAGTTGTTGCCTATGTAGCATCACAAGTGTTTTCTCATTTTGCAATAGCATTTAAGTTTTCTCTGATAAATATCTGTAACAAATGCAGCTAAAATATACCTTCTATAAGTGATGTCTATTTATCCCTGACTATCTATTACAGTTCTTAATGAATAGAGATCATTCACTAGGTATTTATTTAATAAAAATTAATACTAAAATAGATAAATCATTATTCATTGAATATTTGGAATTTGAGCTAGTATTTTTAAAGAATACAAATAGATAAATTACAAGCAGGTGAAACTGTCTTCTTTTAAATATTACAGTATTTAAAGTGATGACTATATTATAGCATTTATTAGAATTATGTTATTTCTCAAGGTTGGAAAATCAGTTTAGAAAAGACATTTTTGGAGACAATTTTCAAACCAAGACAGTTCTGCAATTTTGGTTTATATGAATAAAAGATTTAAATTTCTCTTTTAGAAAATAGCAAGCATTAAATAATATAGAATATATTCTAGAAACTGAAGAACTAGAGAAGGTAACTCCATTAAAATGCTGGTTAAAACTGAAAAGCATTAGATAAATGGATATTTAAAACCTAAATGCTTTCTCAATATATTGCTATAACATGTACTATGGAGTTAATTTACTGAAATATGAAAATTATAAATAATTATCTTACAGTGTGAAAAAATATGTCATGAAATTTCTTGGGCACAATTAAAATTTCTAGGAAGTCAATATTCTCATAATTTCTCAAAATCTAGAATTTAAAGCCATATAGTGATAGAATTCATCTAATTCATAAGTGTTTTATCTTCAATGCTTAGAATACAGTAAATGTGTGGTCATTATTTATTGAAAAAATAAATAATTTTTATAAAAGTTAAATATTTATTACTTTTTATAGCGGCTCTAGTGATGTTTATAGAGAAAACTTCTTAATATACCAAGATAAATATGTAAAATTTTGTTTTAGATAAGTAGGTCCAGGGTGGTTAGTACTTCTCTGGGTCCCTCAGATATTTCTTCTAATCCTTTTAAAACCTTCCAGAAGTTTCTGAGTGCAGGTAATATCATCAGCTTGATTAATATTTAATTAATAGGTAATTTAGGTCCTACAGTCATTTTGTCTTGTAAGAGTGTAAGAAACTGATACAAATATAGTGCAGAAAGTATGTCAGTGAAGAAAAGAGATGTGCTCTCGTACTGGTAATTTAGGGAAGGGGCTGTTTCGGGTATGCTTACTTTATCTTGTTAAAAAAATGGAGTAAAAACATTACTTAAGCAATATCTTAAACAATACAGATGATATTTTAGAAAGAATATCCTTGAAAAGGAGAGTTCTCAAATTGACAAATCTTTATGGAAACAGCCAGTACTATCAGAAATTATGTTTCTGTGAATGCGACACAAGTTTCACTAACTTAACCAAAGGGAATCCTAAGAGTCAGTGACTACTAACCTGAGCCCAAAGGGGCAGCTGTAAATCTCATATCACTGCAGATGAAATTCCTGGTTCTAAATTTCCTGATCCAGTCTGTATAACACACTGATCACAAGATGTCAAATCCAAATATTTAAGTAATTATTTTGTTAAATATCTTGCCTAAACTATTTTTAACAATTTTTGTTTTGTTTCATTTCATTTTAATAAAGAGCTCCATCCCAGATTGAAGCAAATGGAAATTTAATGAAACTTACTTCTAAATCTCAAGGATATGGCTTCTATAGAAATACATTAAAAATTTAGTGACAGGCAAGATACACCAAAAAAAAAACACACAAAATCAAATTAAAATATCTGTAGGTGTGAGTGAAAAGTAAAAAGTAAACAATTTGTCAGCTGGGGACAGGAAAAGGCAAATAGTTTAGTAACTAGAAAAGAAAAAGGAAAAGGAAAATAAAGCTAAAGAGAAGCTTTCTCAACTTGGCACTATCATTAACAATTATTTGGCATTTTGCACCAGGTATTTTGTGCAGGGCTGTCCTCTACAATCTACAATATCTCCAGATGCCAGATGTTCTCTGGATGTCAACAACATCCCTGGTTGAGAATCAATGGTTTAAGGGAAGAAATTGAGCAGTGTATTAAATATGCAGCCCTATTTTATGTATACTAATTAGAAATGGATCAAAATCCAATTGAGCAAAGGATGAACACTTGTCATATCATGTTCTTTCCCTGAAATTATTATAGTATATAATAATTACAAAACAATGATTATTAGACTTCTTTTAACTGCATTGTATTGCAACCTAAAAATATGACATAAATATGATTTTTAGCCTATTTTAACCATGAAAAAAGTGTTGATAAAAGTTGATAACTTGTTAACATCAGATAGCTAATAAAAAACATTGCATAAATTCCTGAATTTTAAAAGAAGCTATGAATAGGTATTAGAATATGCTGCTTTAAATTTATTGTGTTTTCTTCTTGGAAAGAAAGCAGTTTTTAGACATTCTAGATCCAAAGTATAAGAGATGGTAAAGATCAGTATGAGGGCTGGGGTTGTGGTTCAGTGTAGAGAGCTCACCTAGTATGTGTGAGACACTGGATTTGATGATCATACAAGAATAAATAAATAAAACAAAGGTATTGTGTTTATCTACAATTAAAAATATAAAAAAACAGTATGATATAAGGTGTGTTTTGGATATCATACAATTTTAAAATTTGTATTTATTGTCACCATTATATTTTATTGCATATACTTTATCTATATATGTACATACACACACATATGTTTCTTCAGGCAGTCCCAAAGCAAATGTCGAAATCTATTGAAGGAATATAGGTTTTTTATTAACTCAGCAGTTCAAAGGATGGGTTGTGGAAGCACACAAATTAAAGTAAAAATTACACATTAAACTTAAATAGAAGTAAATCTTTAAAATTTCTGGTTGAATATTTTAAATATTTTTTTCTTATTTGCAACACACACACAACCTCTGCTATATTTTTGGTAATTTGAACATTATATTTAACATGAAGAACTTATGTCTGGCCATACAGATGTTCAAGTTAGATGAGTCACCTCCATTAATTTTGTGACTGTTAAAATAATAGAAAAAATAAAAAGCATACCCTTAATGATAAGATGCAAATTACATTTTCACTTGACCTTTTTTCTATTAATGAAGACTATACTTTGTTATTGTATAATAGACACTGCAAAAGTTTGAAGGTTTTTTACTACTCTCTCTCTCTCTCTTTTCTCCTTTTCTAAAGTGAGATGACTGTCAGTGTGACTCATTCTTTCAGGCTCATTTTACAACATGACTAATGTATTAATTCAGTCATCTAGGTAACAAAATACACTATATCCAACTGTTCAATTAATGGAAATAGTGCCAGTACACACACAGTAGCTTGGTGTGAAATTTAATTTTTTTAAAAATAGATTTCAAATCTATTTTTTTCCTAGCATCAAGTTCTCAATCAAATACTATGATTTAATAATTTAAATTTTAAAAATTTATTTATTAGCAGGTATACATGATAGCAGAATGCATTTTGATTCATTGTACACAGATGGAGCACAAATTTTCATTTCTCTGGTTGTACGTGATGTAGAATTACATCATATATGCAGTCACACATGAAATTAGGGCTATGTGGTCCATCTTATTCCACCATCTTTACTGTCCCAATGCACCCTCCCCCCTCCCTCTCCTTTGACCAAAGTTCCTCCATTCTTCCTGTGTCCCCTCCCCTATTACATGCCCTTTGATAGATGAATTAAATTTTTAACTTAGTATTTCATTTATGAGGAGTCAAACTGGTGGGGAGGGGAATAGGCTCTTAATATTTATTACAAATTAGAAAAGAAAATATTTTTTTGAAATAGATAATGAATTTGGGATATGTTTCATGTCTCAAGAGTTTTATGAATGTTAATATTGCTATAATATAAGCCCATTATGGAGGCCTATATGTGAGGTTTTACTGAGATTTTGAAAAGTAGATGCATGTATATCCTGAGATAATTGAAAAGGTCTATATCTAATAAGAAGGCTACAATAAAGGGCTTAAAAAAAAAAGAGAAAATTGAAGGACAAATATTCTAAGTAGGTGGATGAAAAAATAATCTGGTGGTGTTATGTCAAATGAATGTAAATATACATATATTGCAATGGAGCAAGTTCAGAGGAAAGAACAGCATGAAATCTATTGCGATTATTCAAATATGCAGTAATAAGGGACTGAACTAAACAAATGGCAGTAGAATAGAAATGACAGATGTGAAATATTGCACATGATGAATCAACGCTTCTCTTTTCAATCTCCAAAATAGCCCACTAGTTAAATGTGCTGATAATACAAATTTGTAGGAGTGGTAAACATGAGGCAATGTAAATGAGAATTTGAAAGGGCCTGAAATGTTTTGATAAACAAGCTAGCTGGCAAGCACATTTAAATGACAGCTCCTGTGAAGAAAAATATGCTCAATAATAATTAAGCACCACCAGGAATTAATGGTTTGATTCGTGTAGGAATAGAGTTTGTCTTATAGTCAACAGAACCAATAGTTACATTTATCATACACACAAAATAATACTTATCATATTTTACAATTTATAAAACATTTTTGCATACATTATAGTTGATATTAAAAGGTCACTCTAAGGAAGACATAGTTCATATTAAAATGTGCATTTTAGGGCTGGGATTGTGGCTCAGTGGTAGAGCACTTGCCTCTCATGAATGAGGCACTGGGTTCAAACCCCAGCAACACATACAAAATAAATAAATAAATAAATAAATAAATAAATAAATAAATAAAGATATTGTGTTCATCTACAACTAAAAAAAATATTTCATAAATGTGCATTTTATAAAAGTGCTCACTCATCAATTTCATTTTGTGGCCATTCCCTTTTCTTGGGTGGAGTGTAATTGAGGCAGTGTAGAGGAGACACTAAAGACATATTTGCAGTTCCATACTTAAGAAGTTGTATCAGTCATGCTCTTGGCTGGAAGAAAAAAAATGCTTTTTAGATTAGTTTCAAACTTAAATGTGGAAAGTACACAAAGACTAATGAAGGCAACAAGTTTTTGTCTCAAAGGTAAGGGTCTATTTTGAATGGGATAATTTTCCTAATTTCTTTTTCAGCTGATTCATCATTGGAGTATAGGAATGCAACTGATTTATGAGTGTTAATTTTGTATTCTGCTACTTTACTGAATTCATTTATGAGTTCTAGAAATTTTCTAGTGGATGTTTTGTGTCTTCTAAATATAGAATCATATTATCAGCAAGCAGAGGTAGTTTTAAATATTTCTTATTGGTATTCCTTTAATTTCTTTCGTTTGCCTAAAGTTTCTGGCTAGAAATTCAAAGACTGTATTGAAAAGGAATGGTAAAAGTGGTTTACAGTTTGTACAGGGAATGCTTTAAATGTTTTTCCATTTACAATGATGTTGGCCTTGGATTTGTTGTAGATGGCCAGTGCTCAAACATATCGAATCAGGAACTGACTTCCTTAAAGAGACTCCTCAAAGCATAAAAAGCAAAATCAATAATCAATAAATGAGATGGCATAAAACTAAAAAACTTCTTTACAGCAAAGAAAACAATCAAGAGTATGAAGACAGAACCTACAGAATGGGAGAAAATCTTTGCCACCTGCATATTAGATCATTAATTTCTAGGATATATAAATAACTCAAAAAACTTAGCACCAGAAAAAAAAAAAACTCACAACAACAACAACAACAACACCTTAAATAACCCAATCAATAAATGGGAATAGGAACTGAACAAACACTTCACAGAAGAAATATGAACGGTCAACAAATATATGAAAAAAATGTTCAACATCTCTAGCAATTAGAGAAATGCAAATTAAAACTACACTGAGATTCCATCTCACTACAATTAGAATGACAATTATCAAGAATACAAGTAACAAGCCGGGCACAGTGGTGCAAGCCTGTAATCCCAGCACTTAGGGAGGCTGAGACAGGAGAATCGTGAGTTCAAAGCCAACCTCAACAACAGCGAGGTGTTAAGCAACTCAGTAAGACACTGTCTCTACATAAAACACAAAATAGGGCTGGGGATGTGGCTCAGTGGTCAAGTGCCCCTGAGTTCAATCTCCAGTACCAAAAAAAAAAAAAAAAAAAAAAGAATACAAGTAACAATAAATGTTGGCAAGGATGTCGGGGAAAAGGTACACTCACACACTGTTGATGGGACTGCAAATTGGTATAACCACTCTGGAATGCAGCATGGAGTTTCTTTTGAAAATCTGGAATTGGAACACCATTTGACCCAGTTATCCCACTCCTCAGTTTATACCCAAAGGATTTAGAATTGATGTGACACAGCCACATCAATGTTTATAGCAGCTGAATTCACAATAGCTAAGCTATGGAACCAACGTAGGTGCCCTTCAACAGATGAATGGATAAAGAAAAGGTTGTATATATGCACAATGGAGTCTAAACCATAAATAAGAATAACTTCATGACATTTGCCAACAAATGGATAGATCTGGAGACTATTATGATAAATGAAATAAGCCAGTCCCCAAAAACTAAAAGCTGAATTCTTTTCTGATATGTTCTATTTTTTGAAATTTTTGAAATGAGTGCAATTCTTCATATATACAGAATGGCTTCAGAATATTAAATGTGTTGTGCTTATTTTTCTTAACAATTTTTAAGTTCATATCTGGTATATCTGCTCAATGGAATTTCCTAACATTCTTTGCTTCACCTACTCTTAATAGTCTGACCAGGTTCTTATTCAGAAAAATGCAGTGCTGAGCAGAAGTTAATCTATACCAGTTCTTGAGAGCTAACCATTAAATCATCAGCAACATTGCAACCCAATTTTTAAACAGCCTAATAATTAAATTATGTAATAAAAGACTAATATATTAAAAATTAAATATCCCTCAAATGCATCCTTTCTTTATTTTTCTCTCTTTACTATTGTTTATGCTCCTGAGGTTATTTGTATTGGTTGCGTAAAAAGTAATTGTTGATAACAATACATTTTGTTGTACAGCTGCATATATCTCTCCAACTTCAAAATCAATTATCTCAGTAGTTTGAAACCAATAATAGGAGAATTTCAACCACCGAAATAAGCAAATAACTAAAAAGCAAGGCTAAATTTATTCCTTTTTTGGATTATCTAAGCTTAAGAATTTTATGCATAAAATATTAATAAAACATATTCAATTTAAAAATGAGCATGTCTGCTCACAAAACAAACAAAAATGTTGAGAAGATATTCTCCTAACATTCAATAGCCACTAATTTAAAAAAGATGTTTCTTGCACCATTGATAAACAGGCATAGTTCTGATATACGTTTTCACTGATATATTTTATTTTATGCATTAACATAAATAAAATTGTTAATGAACATTCACAGCAGGACTGTAGCCTGAGATTCAGTTTTTAAACATTTACCAGTTTGCGACTACATGAAAGTATCTCTTTCAAAATTTTTTTTTTTCTGTATAGTCTTAGTAAGTTTTTCATATTACTCAAGTGTTAGGTAATAAATGTGTCTCTCCGAAACTCACATGAAGTCCCAACACCCATGTAACTGTATTTAAAGAGAAGGCTTGAAAGAAGGTGGTAAAGTTTAAATGAGGACATTAGGACCTCAATCCAATAGGGTTGATACGCTTATAAGAAGAAGAATAGGCCCCAGAGCCTGTTCTCTCCATCTGCTCTGTGAGGACAGTGAAAAGGCAGTTGTCTACAAACCAGGGAGAGAGCCCTTTCCTGAAACCGAGTCAGCTGGCATATTTGCGTTGGACTTTCCATTCTCCAGAACTGAGAAATAAATTCATTTTAAGTCACCCAAACTCTAGCATTGTTTCATGGTGCCCAAGCAAACCTAGATGGTAATTCAGTCTGATTCATACTCTTCTTAACTATGTTTATTTCTCCCTTAGCATAAAATTACAGGAGAAACTTTTGCACTCTACTATAAACGGTTCTGTTTGTGAAAGCCAGTACAACTAATTAGTATATACTATGCAGGAAGTACTTTTTAAATGCTAAGTTAACAGCTTTGAACAAGTCAAAATTTCTTGACTATTTTGGAGATTATACTGTGGTTCTAGGAGACAATAAAGCACATCAATAAAGATAAACAATGGTATGATAAAAATGAAGAAGTATTAAGCAATGTTAAAAAAGGGATTGTGGAAAGAAAGAATATTGTATAACAGATGGTGATAATTTGCCCTTTGAAAGGAGTGTCTTGGTTTGCTCTCCAAATTACCAATTCTCTGCTTCCAAAAATGAGATATTCCTTCTTCCAATTCCTGGAGTGTTCAGGACTGACTTCTCATAGCTGAGGCATCCTCAAAGCTTTTGGTGGAATGCCACTATAAAGGAAAACTATCTCCCTTCTATAATCAGACATCTAATGACTGGATGATAAATGTTTTAAAGGACCTAATATCCTTGCTAATTCAAAGCAATTTTGTATGACCATTCCAGCTCCAGAGTGCCTCATTAGACTGGCTGAGGCTTATGCATCACTGAATCAGTAATGAACTTTCTTGTACTACTGCATCAGCAGCAGCAATTACCTTATCCTTCTGTTCAATCCTGCTTCCTTCAGTCCTTACAGATGTCATTGCTAAAAAACAAATTCTTCATTATTATATCTCCATGCAATATCTGTCTCAGAGTCTTTTTCATGGGGAATTCAAGTAATAATAATCAGCAACAAAAGTGCTAGAAATAAATAGATGTTAGCATGAAATACTTGGATCCAAATTTTACTGCTTTAAAATTTTGACTAGTTGATAAAGAAGTTCCCTTCACTGTTCGAATGTGGACCATGCATAACCCTTAACATGGAACAACATTGCAAATGTGCTATTATTATACTTTCATTGGTGCTGGATTAGGTGATATATCACTGGAAGAAAATGAACATTCCTTTGTAAAGCATCTATAAATATAGAGAAAATTGTAATCACAAGAACAAAGACAACAGAACAGGATGACCATTATTGGGGGCAATTGATAGAATGGGAAAAGACAATAAAAGACTGAGGATGATTGAGTCTTTTATTCTTCTAAATGAATTTCATGATTGCCTTTTCTATTTCTATAAGGAATGATGTTGGGATTTTAATTGGGATTGCATTGAATCTATATAGCTTTGGGAAGTATGGCCATTTTGACAACATTGATTCTGCCTATCCAGGAGCATGGGAGATTATTCCATCTTCTAAGGTCTTCTTCAATTTCTTTCTTCAGTGTCTTGTAGTTTGCATTGTAGAGGTCTTTCGCCTCTTTTGTTAAATTGATTCCCAAGTATTTTATTTTATTTTTTGAGGCTATTGTTCAGCAATTAAATAAAAAGTGCAAAGATCAGAAATAATCCTGGTGGCATATAGGTGGAATCTCAACTTATAAATTTGAGTGCCAAAAAAAGAAGAGCATCTTGGGTTAAGGCTTAGTTACATCATTATCAAACTCCTGAAAAGGCTGAATTTTCACTCCAGATATATTTGTTACAAAGTAGTCAAGCACTAATTGGAAAGAAATTGGGAATTTAGATATTAAATGAAGATTCATGTTGGAATCAGTAAAAAATTATGACACTAAAAATTATATCTGGTCACTTGGAGAAATGGCCTAATTCTATCACTTAAATGCAAGAAACTATATAGCTTAACTTATTTGAAGAGAGTGTCTTATTAAATAACACCCTTGCCACTCATAGACTGTCCCTACATTCCCTCTTGACCACTAAAACAAATTTAGGATAAAGGTTTAACACAACTATGTTGGAGATGTGCTGAGTTCACTAGCAGAGAAAATTTAGTATCTTCTCAAAGAGGAGCAAAGACAAGTCAATGTATACCTCTTGGAAGCTGGAAAATATAATTGGAATTATATTCTGTGGGTATTGGACCAAGGAAAACAAAATATAAAATTGGTCAGGAAAAATTTTTATTGTTTTAGGAACACTCTACCAGGATGTAGTCACTGATATTTTGGACAATATACTTGGAGACAGTGCTAAAACATCACTAGGATTTGCCTGTAAAACTTGGAGAAAACAGGTCAAGTAGCTTTTCCAGAGTTATTATAACAACTGATATAAGTGCAATTTAAAAGGGAAAAATAACATGCAAAAGTGATACACTGGGCAAGTTCAAAATATCCACAAGAGAATTATGTTTCATTTGCATGACCTAAATGACATTCTGTTTACCAAAACAGAAATGTAACTGAGTGAGATAAGAGTGTGGCTGAGAAGCTTCAATGTTACTTCCTTTGTAGATGAGGACTAATATAAATTTTCTAATCAAATTTGTTGGCATATACTTATTCATAATATTTTTCAATGATCCATAGCAGTTCTGTTGTCAATTATAATGTGTGATTTTTCATCTTTGATCTTATATATTTGAATCTTCTTTGTTCGTTTCTTAGCTACTATAGCAAAAGTTTTTTGAATTTTGTTGTATTTCCCTTGAACCATTTTTTCATTTCATTTTCTGGAAAATTGGGTATACATTTACAGAAGAATCAAGCTAGAACCCAATCTCTCATCAGTTTCAAAATGAATTAAAAATAGATTATTGAGTTAAATGTAAGACCGGAAATACAAAATTAATAGAAAACAGCATATGGAAATGCTTCAGAACGTCGGGATGAGCATTGGTTTTTAGAGAAGACCTTACAAGCAAAGGGAACAAAAGCAAAAATGAATAAACAAGATAAACAACAAAAAATGGGATTCCATTAAACTAAAAATTTCTGCACAGCAAAAATCAATCAGCAGAGGGAAGAGAACACATAGAATGAGAGAGGATATATTTCCTCAATCTCAAAAGCCAAAGAACAAATAATCTTGACTAAATATGCCTTTTTCAAAATATGACATGAAAGTGGCTGAAAGGCTTTTAAAATTGTGCACCATATCACTAATCATCAGAGAAAGTAAAGTAAAACTTCAGTGAAGTATCACTTCACTTTAGGAACAATGACGATTACCAAAACAACAACAGATAGCAATTGCTGTGAGGATGTGAAGAAAAGGAAACTTGTACACACTGGTGGTAATGCAGAGTAGTTACAGCTGCTTTTTAAATATGTAGAGGTTCCTCAAAACATTAAAGTAAAACTGTCCACCCATCACCTTATTGGGTATATACTCAAAGAAACTGAAATTAAGAATGTCAAAAGTACTCATGTGTTTCCATGTTCATTGTACCACTAATCATAATAGTCAAGGAATAGAAATAAGCTGAGTTCATCAACTGATGAATGGACAAAGAAAAAATAGTACATATACACAATGAAATACTATTCAATCATGAAAATAAAATCTAGTCTTTTGTGACACTTCAATCAATAGGATTGGAGACCATCCTGGTAAGCGAAAGGGACTGGCACAAAAATATCAGTAACACATGATCTTAACCTTATGTGGAGTTTTTCATTTTTGAAAGTTGATCTCTTAAAAGTTGAGGTAAAACAGAGTGAAATGGCATTTGCCAGAATTTGGGGTAGGGGTGCAACAGGGAAAAGTTGATGACTAGGTACTCAGTTACAATTAGATGAGAGAAGTGTTTTCTATGCACATTTGGGATATCATAGATAACAATAAAAATCTATTAGAACAAAAGATTTTGGATGTTTTCACTACAAAGAAATGAAAAATATTTGAGGAGATACATATGTTTAAACTGGTTTAAACATTATTCTTTCTCTCACTCTTTTCTCCATATATGCACATTACATCATATCTAATTGTTTAATCAATTATACATTAATACATATAAGTATACATCAATTAATTAATGTGTAATTTTATGTTTCATTTGACAATTAAAATAAATTAAACATAAAATTCAATCAAGTTTAAAAATGCACAAATATTTTTTAAAAATAAAATTTAAGCAGGAGACTGTGGTTGTGGCTCAGTGGTAGAACGCTTGTCAAGCATATGTGAGGCACTGGATTTGATTCTTGGCACGCATATAAATAAATGAATAAAATAAGGGTCCATCAACAACTAAAAACATAAATAAAATTTTGTTTTTAAATTTAAGCTGGGAATCTAAATACAAAAATTGCACTTTTCTCTCCTTTGGCTTAGCTTAAGGTATCATCTATAGAGTTTCAAAATCTATTTGTCTAGCACAGACTTTTCTGGGTATAATTTTTCATCTGCATAACAGCATTTTTATCTACATGTCTCAAAATATACCAAATGCATTTATAAATAGAATTTCCTATTTTGGCACCTAAGAATCTACTTATTGCTCACATTGTCTATTAATAGTCTTCTTATCTATAAACAAGATAATTTATAATTAATTTTTTGCTCTCCTTAATTTCCTATTGGAGATACATCATTAATACTTTAAAATTCCATTCATTCTGTCCATTACCTGGTAAATTAGTAGAGATTTATATAACTATTTTAACATTTTTCTTATTTTCTATCAGTAACATTTGACTAATTAATCTTTCTATTTGGGTTTCAACCACTTCTTCATTCTATTTCCAGCTCATTTTGAGTTCATTGCCCCAAACACAGACTATCATGTATGTCTTCTTGCTACATACATTTATTACAATCTTTTCATCACTCTAAAAATATGGGTTTTTAAAAATAAACTACGAAGTACTTCACCATCTTGAATACTCTTACATCTTTAACATAATGTTGTTGTTTTTCCTTACTTTCCATAACTATGTTTATGCAATATTCAGCTAACTGTACTTTAATTCATTAAAGGTTTATGAATTAATCCCTTAGTCTATGCTCTTTCTTTAACCAAAGTCTTATTCACATCCTTCTTATTCCACCTGGCTAAAAGATACTTACCCTCCCTCCAACACGCAATTGAAAAAGCATCCCCTTCCTGCTGAACTTTCCAATATACTTTGGAATATCTTAATTGTATTTTCTATGTGCTACAATGAAGCTTTAGAGCAATAGATGGAGCTGTTCAATATCCTATTAAATAAATTACAATAAAATTTTAAGTGCATTAGAGAATAATTTCTCATAATTTATTGATATATTATAAATTCCCATCACTTTTATTCTTAGCCATCTATTTTGAATCCATTACAAGTGCATCAATATCAACTTTTAAATTACTTTCAAAATATCTTCTTTACAATTCATCAAAAATGTATAAGAGAATCTCTATGTCTACCCTCATCTCTGTTTTCAAATGTTGTGACCTCTAGAAAGTCTGTCCTGAAAGTATGAGATAATGTTTTATAAGAAAATGCAAGATTATGAAAGAAACTTTATATGGTTAGATAACTTCTTTATTATTTTCAGTCTATTAAGCATACAGATAATCTCTAATTTATACTGTTATGTGGGTATCCTTTTTCCTAGAAGAAATTTATTCATTGATAGTATCCATTCTATTAATAACAGTTTAATCTACACAATATTTTCTTTTAACTCACAAACTACATAAGGACCTTTAGATTATTTTATGAAATTTTATTTCCACATGAATTTATTGTCTTTTTATCATAAGAATTTAATCATTAAATTATAAACTACATTTTAAAGTGAAATTAAAAAATAAAAATATTTTCTATATATATTTCTGAAACATTCCCTGCTTAGCACAATTTCATGTTAAAATTTGCTACACTGGGACTATGGCTTACTGATTTTACCAATAATAAAATATTTATTTGAAATGAACATTAATTTGGAATATTTTTTTCCTCACAGTGGATGAATTTATAAGAACTTTACCAGATAATTTCAATTGTAGTTCAGTTTAACTTTAGTTACATGTTACATTATCAGATTGAACTTCTAAGATTCTGAGGTCTCTTCAAAGACCTTTACTCAAGGAGATTTCCATTTCATTCTTGAAACGCCATAACAGTGTTTTATGGATTTCCTATAGAGAATCACACTGAGCCTGGGAGAACAAATATGAAATTTATTACAGCATAACTATGGTCAGTCAATAAATCTACATGAATGCTCTAATAGATTTCTGAATGACCAAATACATCAGAGAGTACCTTCATATCCCCTACCTTTCCTTTTAGACAAACCTGAATTTCTAAATTGCAGTCAGGTTACATATAATATTCTTGCATCTAACCTTCAAGCTGTAAAGAAAAATACCTAAGAGAACATTTTAGGTATATATGTGTTATGATTTCGATTTGGAATATCCCCAAATCTTATGTGTTAAATGCTTTTGTCCCAGATTTCCGCTATGTTCAGAAGCAAGGTTTACAGGAAGTGATTGTATCATGAGGTTTCTAACTTCATCATCCTAAATGGCTATTATTACGCATTAACATAAACAAATAATTCTGTTTTCATATTGATTCTTTGCAAACATGTGCTTTCAAAGGTGAGATTACTGGATTGAAATTACAGAAATCTAAGATCTCAATATAAACCTGTTACTCAAGGAGAGCTGAATGACATTATATTTATTACGAATTTCTTTCTCAGAATGAATATACACCCTGATTTAGTCTGATATATAGTCATTACTCTTCTATACTGATCAGGAGAATAGTACTTGTAAAATATGATCATTAATCATTGGGTACATGATTAAATATTGTTTGACTGTTTAAATAAAATCTTTCCATAGCATAAAGAGTGAAAAATGTCACATAAAAGGTAGTATGTGAGACATTCTACATGGGAAATTCAACAGTAACATAGCGATATTAGATTTGATAGACCTCTATAGAATCTTGTTTTTTCAGGAAGACTTCATATTCTTATTGCTTTAGTAGGTGGGTTTCGGTATTTGAATAAATTTTTGTTATATAATAAACCCTCCAAGCTTTTCTTATTTTTTATACAAACCTAAATTTGTATTTTTTTACTAATCATATTACTAATATTTAACTTTGAATAATTTTTATATTTAAATATTTTATTTATTTTATTTGCATATATTACACATTATTATTTGTTCATGGCACATGATATGTATCAGGTTCATATTTTATGTGTTTGTGTGTTAGATGTATATATTGTACCCTTTATAAAAACATATGTTATAGGTATTTAACATGTTTTTGTTTTATACTTATATAATAATCATTTATTGTTAAGAACTAATCTTTAAAATGGTTGCTCTTAAACATAAAATGTAACTTGCTCAAACCTATCATGATTGTCCATGAATTTTATTCTTCAAAAATTGTGAGACAATAACCCAGAGGAAACTGGCAAAGTGGGAATCTAGTCCCATCTCAAAACTCCAGTTTCAATAGTATGCATTTGTATTTTACTTATGAATTTAAAATATATATTGACTAGCAGTCTATAAATGTCAGTAGATTGGCAAAATGGTCATGGTTCATATTTACATGCCTAACATCACACCCAACTTTCAAACCCTCTCTTCTAAGTTTGTAAAAGCTGGAAAGAAAACTTTTTCATAAAATTTTGCTATTTCCCAAACATAATAATAGTAGCTACTATATATCAGGCGACTGCCTATATGTCAAGCAAGCACTTTATATACACTTGTCTAATACGGCAATTTTGCAAGCTATTTGTTTTCATCTTTAGTTTACAAATTCAGTCCCAAGAACACAAATAAAAACAGACTATAAGAAGTTGAGTTAGAAATTATGGCTTTTTAAGACCATTTTGGACATATCCTATTCCTGAAATATTTGTCTCTAGCTGTTTTCCTTCATTGAAACTTTCTGTATTATTCATAACAGCATTCCTTGTTTTATTTATAAGACCTTAGAGAATCATTTCAAAAATAGAGGTCATGTCTCAATATACTTATTTCTTAATAAGAACATTTCTTTCTCTATGTAAAAAGAAGTATGTTTTGTTTACTGAGTAAAAATTCGTAACAACAAAATACTCTTCAATAAAATGCTTTCTATTCCTAGATTTCATTTATTGTCTGAATTAGTATTCTATTCTTTGTAGGACCACCTTCTAATCTACTTGATCACAAGAATATTAATCATACATTAGACTTTTATTTTACCCAATTATTTCTAAATTTTTATACAGCAAGGAAATACTTTTCATTTTTTCTTTAATAAATTTTTTTATTAAAATTTTTTTCTTTAATGAATCAATATATCTTAGAGGGTAAGTAAATTTACAAATCTCTTATAATCTCACAAACATCAGTGTTAGGGATCACACACCCAATCTTTCCAGAATAAACAATATTTTGTGATAATAGTATTATTTATTGATTTCTTTGCTTTGAGCCAGTCACTATATTTGTATTTTAATCAAATAACTCCAATTATGTTTCACAAAATGTCTCTGCCTTCTCCTTATTTAAATTTTTGTATTAGATAATTAACAAGTCAGTAATTTCAGAATTTTTCTCTAGTTATGAAGGTAGTATGAGAGGATGGATTGTAAATTTCATTTTATGGGTACACTCTTAGCCAGGAACCTGATCTGCCCTTTTTTGTGAGACAAACCAGACTTTATTGAGATCCTGTTGCCTGTCAGACTTTGTTACAATCATTATATAAACCTGTTCTTGATTTTTTTCACACAAAACAGTGGCATATTCTTTGATCACTTTCTTTCTGGCTCCCTAGAGCATTTTTGATAGTAATAATTGTTTAGTTTACTGTTGGCTAGACAAATTTCTAGTTGCTGAGGACAAATAAATTGTCTCATGTAATTCACATTTAATATATTTTTCTCTTTAACCAATAGATCATTTAGAAGAATACTGCTCTATTAACAGACATTTAGGGTTTTTATAGACTTTTAAAACTGACATTTAATTATATTTCATAGTGACTGGGTAACACATATAAATTTTGAATTTATTTGAATTAATCCTATCAATACTGATTTTGTGCAGTATGTGGTTTACTATGACAAATATACACATACACTTAAAAAGAATCTTTACTCTGAGGGTGGGAGTAATAGTGTTTTTAAAATATCAATTAGTTCCAAGTGTTATTCTTGTTTTGCATCTTTATTTTTGATTGTTATTATTATTTGCCTAGTGATTATATCAACTTCTAAGAACATGATGTTACAATCTTCTACTATGCTTGTGAAATGACCATTCCTTTTTCTTTTTCTTTCTGAATTTGTTTCAAGTAATTTCTGGCTCTCACATTATGTAAATATGAAATATACCTAATAATTGTTTTTTCTTAATGGCTTTTTTATAACTATGCAATACCTCCATTTACAAAAGACAAGTGTTGATAAGGATGGGAAGACAAAGGGACACTTATACCCTATGGGGAATGTAAGGTAGAGTAGCCTTTATGGAAAACAGTAATAATGCTCATCAAGGAGTTTACAATAGAATTATCATAAGATTCAACATTCCCAATGCAAAATATATATCCATAGTAATACAATCATTATGTTGAAGTCATATCCTCAGTCCCATGTTTATTGTAGTACTATTCACAGTGGTCAAGATATGGAATCAATCTAAGTATCCATTAATTTATAAATGGATAAAGAAAGAAAAATGTGATATAAATACTCACACAAAGATAATACTATTAAGCTATGAAAAGGATAAAATCTTGTCATTTGCAACAATATAAGTGAACCTTGAGGATATTACATTAAGCAAAATAAGCCAAGTACAGAATGATAAATGCTATATTATTTTATATAATTTTAACTTTAAATATTATATAAATCATGTCTTATTTGTGCATGTGATATTCTAAATGTTTTAGTTACTGTCAACGAAGTTTTATTGTACCATTCATTACGTTAGACTCAAAACAGAATTTTTTTAATATTTAATTTTAATGGTTTCAGTGCTTAAACCCTAAACATTTCCAATGTAATTGGGTTATTATATTTTCTTCATAATGTTGAGTCAATTCAAATTAAAATCTGAACACCTGTGAAGGGATACAATTATTTACCATTAACTTCCACAGTGACACAATATGCTTAAAATAGAAAGTACACTGTGGCCCACTATGGAAATATGCTAGTATAATAAATTGAATCTCCTTTGGCAGAGGAATTTGAATTAGTATTATAGGTCATTGTGGTAATGATGACTACAATTTTTTCCTATCAATTACAAATTTATATTTCACTTTTTAAAGTCTGTAAGTCAGTTTGAAATTCTGGTTAGTTACTACTTTCACTGGTAATAAATGTTCTTTGGGGTTGGCATTTTTCATTATTCCATGTTAAAGCAATGAAAACTAAAAATCAAAGCATTCAATGTGTTGAGATTACTCTAAAGTGTGCATAGTGATTTAAAATCATTGAAAGGCTTTACACTTTATGAGTACTCCACTGTGGAATTTAGAGCACTACAATAATTTTAAATTACTCTTCACTATTCAAAGCAATTTAAATTTATTGGAAATGAAATCTGGAAGAGTTCAAATTCTGGGCAATGTTGTACATATTCCTTGAAAATTACTAAGGGCACTTAAGTGTTTTTTACAAGCACTTAATTTAAAGGTGATCCAAGGGGCTGGGGTGGTGGCTAAGTGGTAGAGTGCTTGCCTAGCATATGTGAGGCACTGGGTTCGATCCTCAGCACCACATATAAATAAATAAAAAATAAAGGTCCATCAACAACTAAAAAAAATATTTAAAAAAAAAAGTGATCCAAGCTTTGGTGTGGAATGATGTAGAAACATTTGGAAGTGCTAGAGTAATAAAGCTTCAATATTAATTCAGAAAATTAAGTTACTTTAATAAATACATTCATTTGATACTAATTCTTAAGATACTCATAACATGTTTATGTACAAAGCAGCATGCTGAGGAACAGAATTACTAATCCATAGTTTTGTCTGTAGTTTATAAGAAATGCCATAGATGAATGGACCTACCTGTGCACAATATCCCTCTACACCTTAAAGAAGGGCAATTTTTTTTCTTGTTTGTTTCACCTTGGTGAAGTAAGCCTTAAGCATGTTGTCAGCATTTCAGGGTGATGAATAAGCTGGCTTGAAGTATTTCATGTACGCATTTTAATGATTAGAGGAGACTATAATGCTTTCTAGCCTACCTAAAGTTCCCTAGGAAGCTCACTTCTAAAACTGAACCTGTGTTATCTGGTAAGCATCTTTATAAATGAATCTGGAAATGCTGTTCACAGTATTTGCCTCCAGTGACATTCAATCTAATTGAATTGTAAATTAAGCATTCAGGGTGTAAACTAACCTAAAGCTTTCTTCACTACCAAAAGGCAGGGAAATTCAGTGACACTGAAATGACATTGAGAATTGTCCATTCACATCAGTTATGCAAGACCTTCAGCTCAAATTGCCTATATATCAATGTATTCACTACGATGTCCTTGCTACAAAGTGACATAAGAGTGAATTTTCACAAATGTCACAAGTGAAACATTAATACTGTGATCTATGTATAAAAATAATATGTGGTACCTTATTAAAACATGTTAGGAAAGCACAAATTAAATGTCTTGACTTAATTTGAAATATACAAGTATCTGTCATAGTGTTGAAGATAGAAAATTTGATCTTGATTTTAATTTCTGGTGGATGGTCTCAGCATTTGATTTCAAAGTTAATCAAATAAAGCAGTATTGGGAGAGACACTGATACATTTATAAAATACACATGTACCAAATCCAACTCAACATCATAGAATTGTGATAGGAATAAACAAATACTTTTAAGCCTGACTATTGTTGTTAAGGTTTAAAAAAAATGTGATGTTTTAAAAAAAGAAGTAATGAAACCAAATAGACCAACAATTATGTCTTTAACTATATAGAGTTTCATTAAATCTTTCTTTTCTATAATGTCAGATCTAAGGGAGAAAATACTCACATTATATGCTATTTTGGGGGAAGTTACATTTGAAAAATATCATCCTATAGCATCTGAGAAGTACTTTGTATATTACTATTAAAACAATTGGCTGTAAATTATGAAGAAATATCTTGCAATATTTTGAAAACTGATATACTATGGAAATAGTAAAACTATTGAATTAGTTATTTAATAAAGATTAATAATGAAAATAGTAATCTTCACCTAAAAATAGTATTGGTATGTAGACAAAGATTACGGTTGTTTATTCTTTGTTTCTCTCCTCTACTTGGTGAAGAATTGAAAGGTATGTTTGAAAATTAATAGCAATGTAAAAAGAAGTAATAAAATTTAGCTTTACATAAAACAATGCCATTTCTGTGCTTGTATCATGGAGAATTTTTAAAAACTGATCTATTTTGTAGGTCTACATTTGCCATTTACTTTATATTTTTCTCCTTACGAATACCCCTAAGGGAGAGACATTGTTATTCTGTTTTAATAATTAAGAAATTTAGGTTTACAAACATTAAGTAGCATCCCTAAATCATCTAATGGAAAAAATATATAAGATTAACTTTGTATTAACTACAAAATAATTATATCTATTATTCTACATTGAATGTCTGTAGGTTAAGTCTTGCTGATCTGTTGACAAGCTTTGAAATGTGTTTCACACAGTGTAAAAGCAAGTCATAGTAAAACACACACACACACACACACGCACAGATACACACACACATGCACATAAAGCTGAAGGAAAGAAAGTCAAATATCACACCACGTACCTCTAAACTATTCTCTCTGATATCTCTGAAAGTGTAAAACATTTCTGAAATAATGTTGAAAGATAGTATGTGGAACTTTAGGATACATGACACAAGAGAACATGTTGGGGAAAGGCGTTGCCATTGCTTAAATACCACGAATGAAAAGGTCTGATGATAAACTGATAAGCCAGAGTTAGTTGTACCAAAGTATGCTGTTCAGAATAATGATCAGGCATATTAGATGTGGATATGCTGAATTTTCAGAGTATCAAAAATTTCCTCAATTGAAATATCTTGCAATGAGGGGTATCATTGAATCTCTACTATGCAGACAGATAGAAGAACTTGTTTTTACAGTCTTATTTTTCACATTAATTTTCTCTGCTATTTCAGTCACTTGCTATTACTGAGTAACTCTAAATGTATAAATCAATAGAATCTCAATTATTAATAATTGTCATATCTGTCACTGTGTCAATATCATATTATTTTAAATATTCTAGGTTTTTTTTTGGTAAAGTTTATTATCTAATAGTTCAAACTCTCTCCTACCTCATTCTTTCTCAAAATATCAGATAATGATGGTTCCTTTTTTTCTAGTCTTTCTTTCTTTTTCTGGAGCCAAAGACCAAAACTAAGGCTTCACACATACTAGCCAAGTGCTGTGTCACTGAGCTAGATCCTCAGCCCTGATACTTTCTTTAATAATTTTTATAAATGTATCAGCTTGTTAAGTTTAGGGGTAAAAAATTATTTAATGATATTTATTCAAGTTGTATTCAATTTATAGATAAATTTGGTATAATGATACTGTTATATTACTGTATATGTCAATACATTTTCTCTTAAATAATTCTTAATTTTCCTCAATGATTTTTTTACATTTTTAAAAAAAGACATGACATTTATTGGATATATTTTTGGTTTTTATACATTATTGGTTTTTGATTTATGTATTTTTTACATTTTACATATTTGTGATTTTTAAAATATTCACTTGAATAAACAGATCATGTTCTAAGACACAAAGGAAATTTGACCATATCCTTTATAGACAAATTATATAGCATGATTTCTGGTAAAGTGTGTGTTTTGAAAATCTGTTCTCCAAAAGTGCTTTTAAAAGCCAAAATGAGGCACCAAAACACAATTAGAGTGGAAGAATTATTTCTGGATCTCCATATTAAAGTAAGTTAACTGTTGGTTTAAGCAATCTGTGATACATTTTAAAATGACTAGAAGAGTAGAAAGTTCTCATCATATAAAAATGATTAGTGTTTGAAGAGATGAAAGAAGCTTATCACCCTGATTTGATTATTATACATTGTATACGTGCATTGGATCACCATAATGTTCCCGTAAAGATGTACAAATACTATGTCTTAGCATTAAAAAAGCACTGTTCATTCTTCTTGAGTTTTGTATATTTTTTCCAGTCTGTTCAAATATTGTTTCTTCCTTCTCTGATTCCCTCCTGTCATTCAGTCATGCATATGTGAAGACACTATACCATGTCCAAATAGTCTCAGCATATTTCTCACGTCTTTAAAGTGTAGTTTGTGTGTAGTTCATGAGTAGGTTCCTTGTACTTCTCATGTCTTTTCTTTGTCCTTCTGTTGGACTAGTTATTGTTGATATTTAATTTTCTGGTTATCAAACAAACTGTTGAGAAATCTGGGGTAATTAAACTTATTTTAGTGCTTTTAGATTCACTATACACTATTTTGTGAGTTTTACTTGGTATGTATTTATACACTCCATTTTTTAGCAAAATTCTGTTTCCTATTTCCTACGACATTAACTATTTTAGATTGCAAAATATTAATCTGAGTTTTAGTTTTGCGAGGCTGGCTCAACTCCATTTGCTTCTTAGAGTGTAGTATTTCAGAACACTCAACTGAAATGTTTAATACAGAGATGGTCAATATTTATGGTTAGGGTTTTAATATCACAGATTCTGTTTTAGGTGTGATGTTTGGTCCCCTCATCCCTTACTCTGGTTTCTTGATTTATCAACTTCAACTTCATTGATGGCTATACAATATCCTCAGATTGCTTTAGTTTTATATTTTATTTAATTTAGAATTTTATCCAGATTGCCTAAAACAATAACTCAGTGGCAATATTGATCTCACAAATCTAATTCATAATAGCCAGAAGCCAAGAGTTGTTTGTTCTTTTAATTAATTTGCATATCCCCTCTTTGTAAATGATTGGTGGTACTATGTCTCCTACATTGTTTAGTTTTTTCTCTTCCACCCTGAATTTTCCTTTAATCCTTTTCAGTATTTCCTATATTGTAGAATCAACTACAATTTATTACTTTCTTCAAAATAAGAAAATATAATTGTGTGTTATAGATGTGGCTAGTATATGTATGTATATATACAAAATATATTGTTTTAAATATTATATGTATATATTTGATTTAGAATAAAAGTACTCATGATCAATACATTTACATTTCATCACATTTCTCTAACTAGTGATTGATATTGTGCTATCATGCTAAATATCAATTGTGTAAAAAAGCAAGGAATATCAAAGTATTTTCAGCAGTTGTATTGGAAAGAACATTATATCACTGGATCCTATATGCTTTTTCAGTGTAACTTCAATAGCAGAGAAATAGACTCAATGAATTGGTATTGATTCTCAGATAGAAGCATCAAGTTGTTGTCATGACAATGAACCATAGCTACAATTGTGCCATCATTAGAAATAATACAAGAAAAGCTTCTCACATCACACTATGGTCACCACAGCTAACTCTGCTTATACGCAAAGCCATAAGAGAAGGATGCAGTCAATAAAAGCTTTATATCTTGTCTGTGTACCAATTGCAAATTGGGCATCCTCTACAGAATTGGCCTGCTTGTCAGCTCATATGACCTGTGCACCTGTTCTCAGATTGCTACCTTTATCTTGGACCACTACCTTGCATTGTTGGTCGTTTTTTTTTCCTGACTACAAAAATCAAATGAATTATCCTGAGTGTTTGTATAATGGCGAATAAGCTAATTTGGGTAAAATAATATAATTCTATTACAGGGATAGTTATAAAATGCTTTTAATAAATTTCAATAGAAAATAGATTGTCACACAAAATTACTATGAGCAATATAATTTATATTTTTTTTTACATTTGTACGTACTTATAAATTAAAGGAACAACTTCTCTTGGGCATGGCTATGTTTTGCTTTATTTTCTCTTTAAAGTGTGTCTCAACAATTCCAGTTATACACAGAGTATTTGAGGATAAAAATTACTATTTTAAATGAATTTTAAATAGTAATTTAAAATTACTATCTTAAATTACTATTTTAAATGAATCCAGATATTGTTTCTATATTTTAATGAGATATGCACCAACTTGTCTGATTTAGCAATAACACAAAATTAAGAAAAAATTATTTTTTACAATTAATTATTTATTGTAAATCTGCAGTTAAAGTTTTGCTTCTCTAATATCTCTGGTTACTACTGGTCTAAAAATTCCCTCTCTGACCAGGAAATTGTGTTAAATGTCTCTCTTAACAGAAGTTGTTTTAGGTGAAGTGAACATAATTGCATTTAGCCTTTCAATATAAGCAAATAAACATTTTGGCAGAGAATAACTCTGTGCTGAAAAGTTTGAGGGGCAGTGCTGATTATTGAAAATAAAATAACATGAATTATGATTTCACTTGTGTGTCTACTGTGATTTGATATTTATATCACATAATATTTTTCTCTAAGTCAGTTTAAAATACCTTTGATTTCATTATGTTGAAACTTCCTTATTTTTCATACTTCCATATTTTCCAAGGAAATGAATAATTCAGTAAAATTGGAATATTCATCTTAAAATGGTAGTTGGAAATGGGAAGAATGATGGGCATCTATTTTAATATTAAAAATCCAAATATCGTATTATTTAAACAACTATGATAAACAATTTTAAAATAACTTATTGTAGTTAAAATTCTTAATATGAAACTTCATACATTTTTTTTAAATTTTTTTTTAAGTTGTTGGTGGACCTTTATTTTTTTTCCACTTATTTATATGTGGTGCTGAGGATCAAACCCAGTGCCTCACGCATGCTAGGCAAGCGCTCTACCACTGAGCCACAACCCCAGACCTACTTCATACATTTTTATAGAATATCTGCTTTCTTACTTTAGCTTAAGCTGAAATGTCTTTTCACTTTTTCCTTTCCTTTTTTTCTCTATTTTTGTTGGTTTTTAAATTCTTTTTTTTTTTCCTTTTTTTCTTTGACACTTGTAACAAGCTCAGGGATGCTCTCCACTGAGCTACATTACTAGTTCTTTTTATTTTTCTATTTTGACACAGGGTCTTGCAAGGTTGATGAGGGTCAAGATAAGTTGCTGAAGATGACTTCACACTTGTGATCCTCTTTCCTCAGCCTCCTAAGTAGCTGGGATTACAAGCTTGGTTACTTGCCTGGTTTGGAGCATCTTTCTGTATCTGCTACTAATTTAATGGTATTGCCAGATTAAGCATACATATTTTTTTCATGGTAGTTTCAATTAGCTTTAGAAGTTTTTCTACAACTTCATTTTTCTGTTACCAAAGGAAATGATAATAATTAATTATATAATTTTATGTCTTTAAAATGTTAAGTATTTTATAATCATGGACATTAAAAATAACAAAAATATGAAAATTTGTCTTTCCTTTTCATAACTCCCATATGAACTTCCAAAAGAGAATATAGGCAGGTAAGAGAAAAATAAATCGAAATTGTCATATATTCAGGTTGAACATATATAACACCAAAATGCTTTTAGGTGAATATAATAACTTGTTTGTTACAGATACAGATTAAAAGAGAATATTGCAATGATGTGAAGAAAAGGAAAATGGACAGAGTTGCTGAAAACTTTCTTCCTTTTTAATGAATGAATCTTTTTTTCCTAAAGAAAAATAATACCCACATATTTACTTGCAAATTTATATATTGAAGTATTAATTTCACTAGATGTAAGGGATTAGTCATTTGACCATGGAGTATCTTGATGGAGGTGAACATGAAATAGTGGTTTCTATTAATTAAAATGCTTTCTTTATAAAGTGATTAATTTTTCTCAGACTATTGTAAATTGTTTTAAATTTTGTGCATCTATTGAATTACAAAGCAATAATTCAAGGAAGATGCTGACATTGAAAAAGCTTACTATTTATACTACAAACATCTTCAGAATTCATGGTTTGGCATGGGAAAGTAAGTTTTTGGAAAATATTATTTCTTCTTATCAGTCTCTTAAATACAAAACAATTCTAGTGTAAGATTTCGAATGTCTTTTGAACCCAGATTATTTAGTGAATCTGAACTCAGGACCCTCATACTACATGACAAGTGGCCTTACTATTCTTAATCAGTATGGTACTCTTTTCTTATTTTCTATTTTTTGCTTTATACTGTCTCTGCTAGGTGAAATAAGCTTCTAAAGATAAACAGAAAGTGTTTTCTTTTTTTTTTTTAATTCATCATTTCATTACTGTCAACCTGCTAGGTAATAGGGACACAGTAAATACTCATAAAGCATTGCATTTAAAAATGAATGGATGAGTGCATTAACATCCTTTAATAGTCCTTATGAGTGGCTAGGAAATTCAAGACTTCTCAACAAACATAAAATTAACCATTTGAAAATTAACATTTGGAGAACAGAACCTTTTTCTGTCCTGTGGTTAAGATGTTTTCCTTAATTGAGTATTACCAAGAGATTGGCACTTTGGGAATGATGAGTTGCTTTTTTAACTCATTTATGAAATGCATTTTTATTACACTTCCTATTTGTTACCAACCAGGGGAAAACTTAGTGGACAGAAGTTTTATTTACAATAATGCCTCCTTCTCCAACCGACTTTTACCATTAATTATAAGGGTATAGTAACTAAAGGAGTTTCTCCAAATTAATTTAAAGTATCATGCAATTTTTTCTTCTAACAAATATTTATTTTAAATCTCTCATTTTTCTCTTGAATAAAAATGGGAATCATTTTGCTTTCTGTTTTTGAGACATGAACAAATCTGAAGATTGCTCAAGGCACAATGCCATTATCCTGCCATGAAATTAAATGGTCTTGGGTCTTTGGAAGAATTCTGACTCAGAAAAGCATCATGCAGTATTTTATGTCCTTTTCTGTAACACATGTAGAATATTACTAGCTGCTTCTTTGAAAATAATACAACTGGCAAATGCTGGTAATCAGGAATAACCCAAACCTTGAAATTTCTCATGCAGAAAAATTATTCCAAAGACATACCCAAAACTGAAATGTTTATTGTCAGTCAAAAGTGTAATAAAAATTAAATTATTTGTAGTTTCCTCATGTGGAACAAACTGGAATCCTTTGTTAAAAATATTTTTAAAACACCAAGCATAACCTATCAATGGAGTAGAAAAATATAATAATAGGAAATCATTCACTTCACATATTTTTTTTGATATCTTATATCTGTGAAGTAGAATTTGAAACAGAAATAGAAGATTCAACAATACACATTTATTTCCTGTACCAAGAAGTGACAGAGAATAGGGGGAAAATGAAATCATTAGAGTTATGTTGAAATTTACAATGTGGTATGTGATAATTGCATGGTCAGGGAACACTTCTCAAGATAGTGGTGTATCTGAGACTAATATCATAAGAGTTATTTATCTTCTTCTGAGAAGTGTCTATTCAGTTCCTTAGCCCATCTATTGATTGGGTTATTTATTTTTTTGTTGCTATTTTTTGAGTTCTTTATGTATTCTAGAGATTAGTGCTTTATCTGATGTGTGTGTAGTAAAGATATTCTCCCAATCTGTGGGCTCTCTCTTCCTATTATTTATCATTTTCTTTGCTGAGAAGCAGCTTTTTTCATTTGAATCCATCCCATTTATCAATTCTTGATTGTATTTCTTGTGCTATAGGAGTCTGGTTAAGGAAGTCAGGGCTTAATCCAAGATGATGAAGATTTTGGCCTATGTTTTCTTCTATTAGGTGCAGGGTCTCTGGTCTAATTCCTAGGTACTTGATCCACTTTGAGTTGAATTTTATGCATGGTGAGAGATAGTGGTTTAATTTCATTCTGGAGCATATGGATTTACAGTTTTCCCAGCACCATTTGTTGAAGAGGCTATCTTTTCGCCAATGTATATTTTTGAAGACTTTGTCTAGTATGAGATAACCGTATATATGTGAGTTTGTCTCTGTGATTTCTATTCTGTGTCATTGGTCTACATGTCTGTTTTGGTGCCAATACCGTGCCATTTTTATTACTATACCTCTGTAGTATAGTTTAAAATCTGTTCTTGTGATGCCTCCTGCTTTACTCTTCTTGCTAAGGATTGCTTTGGCTATTCTGGATCTCCTGTTTTTCCCAATGAATTTCATGATTGCTTTTTCTATTTCTGTGAGGAATGTTGTTGGGATTTGAAGTGGAATTGTAATAAATCAGTACAGCACTTTTGGTAGTATGGCCATTTTGACCATATTAATTCTTCCTATCCAGGAACATGGGAGATCTTTCATCTTCTAAGGTCTTCTTCAATGTCTTTCTTCAGTTTTCTGTAGTTTTCATTATAGAGGTATTTTGCCTCTTTTGTTAGATTGATTCACAAGTATTCTATTTTTTTGAGGCCGTTGTGAATGGGGTAGTTTTCCTGATTTCTCTTTCTGAGGGTTCATTGCTGATGTATAGAAATGCATTGGATTGTTGGTTGTGGATTTTATATCCTGCAACAAATACATAAAAAATCTTCAATTTCTCTAGTAATTAGAGAAATGCAAATCAAAACTACTCTAAGATTTCATCTCATGCCAGTCAGAATGGCAATTATCAAGAATACAAGCAATAAGAAGTATTGGTGAGGATAAGGAGGAAAAGGTACACTCATGCATTGCTGGTGGAACTGCAAATTGGTGCAACTACTATGGAAAGCAGTATGGAGATTCCTTAGTAAACTTAAAATGAAACCACCACTTGATCCAGCTCTCTCACTCCTCATTCTATACCCCAAAGACTTAAAACCAGCATACTACAGTGACACAGCCACATCAATGTTTATAGCAGCTCAATTCACAGTAGCTAAACTGTGGAACCAAACTAGATGCCCTTCAATAGATGAATGGATAAAGAAAATGTAGTATACATACACAGTGGAATATTGCTCAGCATTAAAAGAGAATAAAATTATAGCATTTATGGGCAATGAATGGAATCGGAGAATATTATGCTAAGCAAAGTATGCCAATTTCAAAAAATCAAAGGCTGAATGTTCTCTCTGATAAGTGGATGCTGATTCATAAGGTGGGGGCCATGTTGGGAGAATGGAGAACCTTTGGGCAAAGGGGAACGAGAGAAGGGAAGAGGACATAGGGGCAGGAAAGATGGTGGAATTAGATGAAAATCATTATTCTAGGCACATGTATGACTACACATATGGTATGACTCTGAATCATGTACAACTGGAGAAATGAAACGTGCCCCATTTGTGAACAATGAAACAAAATGCATTCTATTGTCATGTATAACTAATTAAAACAAATAAAAAAAGAATTCAGTGACTAAAACTGACAAAACAAGGAAAGATTTATTTATATAAAGATTTTTGGAATCTGATATTCTCAGAAGAGAATTCAACCATTACAAAGACCTCCCAGCATGTACTAGTTTGTCTTTTCATGGAATATAAAAGAGGGGAGAAGAAAGTAGTCCAGAAAAATAGGCAGGGAATAAATCAAGTGGATTCATTTTTGACAGGAACTCTTTATTTTGTCCTCATTTTCCTCTTTCTTCTTCCTCTTTCTACTCTCTCCCTTCTCTTCCTTTCCCACTCCTTCCCTATTTCTTTCATTTTTATTTCATTGCACTATAGTCCAATAAGATATTTTGTTATTACATATTCATATTGAAAGAATTAATACAGCCTAACGAAATAACAAATTTATTTCTTCCAATAGTTGTATATAGGTGTGTGAAGGAAAGAGCATTTGTTGTAAGATTATCTAAAATCTATTCAGCAATTTTTCAGTATTATACACAATATTATTCCTTATAGACCAAAATTGTACATCAAATCTCCAGTGATCTTGCATAACTGCAGGTTTGTATCTTTTAACCCAATTCCCATGTTCTTCCTCTCTGTTTCTGGCAACTATCATTGTACCCTTTCTCTATATATATGTAGTTCTTTTTTTTTTTTTTTTTTCAAATTTCACATATAAATGAGATTTGCAGTATTTTTTTTCTGTGTCTGGCTTATATCCTCTAAGATCATACATATTGTATGAACATTCCAGATTGCACTCACTCCCATTGGTCCCTTAACTTGACAAAGTTGTTTAGGATGGAGCGGAGCACTTCAGAGACAGGGTGTTTTACTGTTCTCCTATTCTCCAGAGATGACATAGTTGATATCACATTGTGGTTTTGATTTACATTGACCTGATTATTAGTGCAGTTGAGAAACACCTTATATGCTCGTTGATCACTTTTATTTCTTCTTTTGAAAAATGTATAGTCAGATTCTTTGTTTATTGAATAATTTATTTATTGTTGTTCTTTTTTATTTAACTTTGTGAGTTTCTCAATTGTTGACCTTATTAGAAATTGGAAAATATACTTTCAATTTATTGGTTGATTTTTAATTTTATTGATTATTCTCTTTGCTGTGCATAAGCTTTTTAGTTTGATGTAGTCCTATGTGTTTATTTTTGCTTTTGTTGTCTGCGATTCCAGTGTGATGTCTAAAAAATCTATACCATGGCCAACATCAAAGAGCTTTTGCTCTATGTTTTCT
Organism: Geosciurus inauris; assembly: GCA_004024805.1. Classification (NCBI taxonomy): domain Eukaryota; kingdom Metazoa; phylum Chordata; class Mammalia; order Rodentia; family Sciuridae; genus Geosciurus; species Geosciurus inauris. Next base: position 44,895 of record PVHX01004758.1, read on the forward strand.
TCTAGGAGTTTTGCAGATGTAAATATTACATTATGTCTTTAATCCATTTTTAGTTTAATTACTGTATGTGAGATAAGTTTCCATTTCCATTCTTTTGCCTATGTATACCAGTTTCCCCAACATCATTTTTGAAAATGATTTTTTGTTCCCATTGTGTCATCTTTGTGGTCTTGGCAAAATGTTTTTACCATATATCATTGGCTTTATGCCTTCTCTTTTTATTCTGATTTCTGCTCCTTTGTTTCGCATGTCTGCTTTTATTCTGGTACCATACTATTGTGGTTATTCAAACTTTGTTATATAATTTGAAATCTGGAAGTGTTATGCTTCCAGCTTTGCTTTTCTTCTTCAAGATTATTTTGACTTTTTGAGCCCTTGGAAGATTCATTTTAGGATTATTTTTTCTATTGCTATGAAAATTGTTTCTGGAATTTTGATAGAATTTTAAGTTGCTAAAACTTCCTTAGAACTTGCCATCCTCCTATCTCAGACTCCTGAGCCCAGAATGACGTTTCTACATTTTATGGTGCAAAGCTGATAAGCACTCAGTAGAAACTATACATCAAATTTTAAATTCGAATTTTTTCCTGGATTAGTGATGTGCGATATGATACTCTTTCATGATGCTTACAGTTAGCCAACTGATACTGTATTCTGTATTGTGATGCAAAGCTGTGAAGTTTCATAGATTAGTTGTCTTAAATTAATTTTGGCATGATGTTATCAACTTATGCATTTATCAGGATGTAATCTCTTCATTAATATAGGATCATCTGGAAATAAGTGCCTTTTTAAAAAAATTAATTGGTCAGTATTTTGCATTTGGGGTTATTATTACCCTTCTCATTTGCTGTTTTTGAATGCAGAGCTTCAAGTGAAAAGATGACTTGAAGACCTAAAGGGAAAGCACAAAACAAATAAATTCCTTTGAGCCATCTGATTTGGAAAATTGCATGAGTCACTTTTAAATGCAAATTGATGTCTTAATTATCAGATTGGACACATTTAATTGCTAAATTGATGCTGTGTGGTTGTACCTAATGTTACCACAAGACATTATTATTACCCAAGACTGATGAGAAATTCATGCAAGTGTACACATTTTTCATTAGGAAGCAAGGAAATATTATTCCCTCCTGCAAAACTTCTTAAAAAGCTACATAAAAACAAAAATAAAATCTCTCTTTGATTACATTTCAGGATTATTGCAAATTTAATATAAATACTTTACAGTACATGAAATTAAGTAATGCTATTATATCTTATTATATCATCTCTTGTTACTTACTCATGTTTATATTATCAATTACCATTTTCAGTTTTGAAATCACTTTAGAATAAACATTTTAAATTCAGAATGAAGGGCTAGTGATTCCCTTGTTTTACCTTTTGCTGTAGAGTTCATCTTTACTTATGAATGCCTAAAAGAGATCAGAAAAAGGGCTTTCAAAACCTGAGGTCATCAGTGCTGGCAAGGGACAGTTCAAAATTCCACCACTTTCAACCTCATTATCTGACATTATTATTGCATATGAATGCAGTTAATCGTGGAAAACAACAAAAATTCTTAGAGTAAAATTATGATAACCAACCTTACAATTACAAGGTCTAGTTTTTCTTTCCTAGTATTTGTTTTATCAAAAATTACTGAGTAGGATTTCAAGGTCTGGCTCAATGGCAGAACATTTGCGTCGCCTGTGAGAGGAAGTGGGTTAAGTGAGGGTGAACATATCTACGTCCTCACACATTTATTATTTCTTTATAATAAAAACATTCAAAATCCTTTTTGCTAGCACCACACAGACAGACACATACACATACACACACACACATTCAAAAAAACACCGCACAGACACACATGCATAGAATTCTTGGGTAGTTAAACCATAGAAAATGCAAATGCTACCAGAGATGTTGTTGAGTGTCTACTGTCCCAGCTTCTATGGAGACTGAGGCTGGAATATTGGAGTACCACTTGAACTCAGGAGTTTAAGACTAACTTGGGCAACACAGCAAGATCACATCTCAAAAAAAAAAAAAAAGAAAGAAAGAAAGAAAGAAAAGAAAGAAAATAAAAAAGAAAAAAGAAATACTAAGCTAATTGAAGTACTAATAAAAGTTCTAAATAATATAGAGCCTCGTGAATTTTAAAACAAAACATACTACTTTTTCCATATTTTGCTGAATATGTTTTTCATTTATATTAATAAAACATTAAGTCCTAGACTATATTGACATGGTAAATATTCTCTTAACTTTTCTGTAACATATCTCAAGTAAATTAGAATCTTCTTTTTATTGTTTAAGGCAGTCTAAACATGTCTACTTCTTTATACATTTATTATTTCTTTATAATGAAACACTCAAAAACCTTTTTTGATAGTTTTTGAAATTACATAGCAACTTACCATTATCTCTAGTCACTCTCTCATGCAATAACACACCAGAACTTCTTCCTTCTATATAACTTTAACTTTGTACTAATTTTAAACACTTTGTAAAACATATCTCTAATAAAGTTCTGAGATGAGAAGTGATATTCTTTTGACAATGAGCATTAATCCTGGAATAAAATCACTTGGCAATTGAGCCTGGAGAGTAACATTGTTGAGGTTCATTGAGATACTAGATATTTTCTCCCAAATTCATGTAGCATGAATTCAACTACCCTGAATTTTTTTTATTTATTTTGAGTCCCCAGGCCACTTTTAAAAAAAAGATATAACATGAAACCTCCTTCTAACAATATATTCTAACAATAAAATTCCCATTAAATTAAAATGCATAAGGTATTAAAAGGAACAGTGAATGATACAACATGATCCTCATTGGTATGGTATGCTTTATTACCTTTAGATATTCTAATTTGTCCCATTATTTTCTCTGCTAAATTTTGAAACCATTATTTGACTGGATAATCAATCTGATTTGTGGGAAAGAAGTGAAATCCAAATAAAGTCTGGAATCCCATTAATAGTAACACACCGTGCTATTTCCTTGATGAGTGTGTCATGATAATGTAAGGGGCTTAACGGAGAGCTGAGTGAAGGGTACATGGAAATCTCTGCAGTACCTTGTTAACTTTTCTGTAAATACAACATTGAAAAATAATAAATAAATACTGGTACATATGTTTATATATCTTATGTATAATTAAGATATTTACACATAATATATGATATTATCTAGATAATGTGGCCATCATAAAAATCAAAAAATTTAAAAATAAAATTACTTTGAACAGAGGAGTTTTATCTGCTTGATAAAAACCAGTTCATAAAACTAGTTATCTCAAATTATTCACTTGGTAAATAGTTCATACATTGTTTTTCTTACAGAATATGTGAGAAGTATTTTTTCTTGTTGAAAAACTGGTAACATATTATAGAAGTTCATTTTGAAAGAAAAGAACATATGCTGAAAACTAGCTTATATTTTTCTTTCATTAAGTATAAAATTAAGAGGACTCTCAAGTATGGAGTGAAATTTTTGTGACTTGTGTCCAAATGCTTGCTTGCTCAGGCAGATTTAAGGTGATATTTTGAGAGGTCTTTGAGCAAAGGAAGGGTTAACTTTCTAACAGGCAAATGCATCTTTTAAACAACTCAACTTTCACTGAAAAATATCAATCTTGTTCTCACCAACCTCAGTTATATCAGTCATTCAAAGACATATAACTTTCTTCCACATATAACACTACACCTGTGCAACTAGCTATAGACTTTTCTGTGCATCCTTATAAAAAAGTAAATATAGATTAATCAAACTCTAATAGGTAATGCAGAATATATTTTATGTATGTACATTTTTTCTACACTGGAGGTTGAATACTAAACACTGGGATAATTTTAGCCAGAAATAAATTATAAATAGAGACTGTGAGCATTGTTGAAAGCTCCATGGTGTTGGGAATGAGGACACATTTTTCACTAAGGAATGATTGAATGGCATACAATCCTCCCACCACCACTAGAGATATACTACATAGGCTGTTTGCTAACATCAGATCAGCAAATAAATACTCATACAGGCTGATGAAATTGAGTGTTTAGCTCATGCACACATTAGAATTTTGTCCAAGATACATTTAGTTTTGTCTATCTTGTTTATTAATATGTTTATTTGAAATGTATCTCCATTTTTTGTATCATTACTACAATTGTGTAGCTAAGCAGATTTGATTTATTTTCTCCTAGAAACACAATATAAAACTAAATTTCAGGCCATCCAATAAAGTCACACTCTATTCCTTTTAATGGTCTTCTAATCTCTGGTATGCATTCAAGTATGCATTTCAACTTATTTCATCTCAGTTTTAATTTTTGTTACATTGTTTTGTATATGTTTTCTTATTTAGGAATAACCTAAGGCTCAATATAAATCCTTCAAAAGAGAAATTCTTTTTTTTTAATGAAACTTGAATAATGTAAACTCTAGAGAATCAATATATTCCCTGCTTGTAAAAGAATATTTTTTCTCACACATTTGTTAGATGGCTTCCATTTTCAAAATAAATCAAGAAATCAATAGAGGTTAATGGAATATTAAGTATGAAAATATAGTTATTTGTTATGTGAAAATCACAAAAATTGTCCTTTTCCATAAAATAGCATGTTTTAAATTATAGATGAGAAATTACAGGCTTAAGATTTTCTGAGCAAATAAAGTCAATTAAATTTAAATATTGCCTCTTAAAGCAGAGGTTTATATTTGAATGGCAGGAATAAAAATAGAAACATTTCCTTTTTCGATGAATTTTGGTCTAGATCTTGCATAAAGCGAGTTAGCAATAGAGTTAGTAATCTTCTTAATAATCCAAATCATGGCTCTGGTAAGATGGATTCTTTAAGCTAATAATGAATGGCTGGCCCTGAAGCACAATTATTTTGTTTTTACAGTTTACCTGCTTTTCTTTTTTGTGTGTATGTCATATGTTTTTATTCTGAGGTTAACATTGCAGAACATATGTGGATAATTTAAAAATTGTCTGTAAGGATGTATAACTCTGGTTGCGACAACAAATGCAGCATTTTAACAATGAGAATTCTGATCTACTGTACTGTTTCTTAATGTTGGAGGGATATTTTTTATACTGATAATTTTTGCTGTAGTGTCTTGTTTAGAGATGGAGAAATTCTTAGATATTCATTTTAATTTCTCTAACTATTCATTCTTGGGAGGTTTTTGTTATATATTTTGTTCATACAAATCTATTAATCCATTCCCTATTCACTTAAACACACACATACACAAACAAATTAATCATTGTACTACCCTTATACATTCTAGGGCTTTAAAATAGGTACTTGACATTTCATAAAAACATCTTAGGGCATACTTATATTTTTGATGACTTCATATTTACTATAATAAAAATATCAATGTTAATTATAACCTATAAACACTAAAAATATAATGCATATTGAGAAAGGAGATTTTTTTTTCTTAGATCATTTATATATGACTCTTGATTATCCATTGAAAATTCATTGTAGATAAAAGACATGGTAGGAAAAAAATACATTTTAATTGAATTCAGAAATCAGAACTTTTATTAATCAGTTTTGTTAGAAATGTGTTCAGGGATGGAGGAATAAAGGTATCTCATCTGGTTCTAGTCAGATAGCAACTATTTATGAAAATGAAAAAAGAAAAATCACATTTATCATAAAGAAAATAGTTCAAAAATACAGAAACAACAGGTGTATTGAAAAAACTTAGTAGATAAAATAAAAAGTTTCAGTTAGGTGAGCTTATGAACCACAAATCTATGCAAATAAGTACGGCATGAAAGTTCAAGAAGTTCACTACCTACATTCTGACCCCAGGCTCCTCTCAATCCTTCAGAATTGTATGCCAACACAAAAGGAGCATGAATATTAACTTCACATAGATTCCTTCGGGTCAGTTACACAAAGCAAGAATAGCATTACACATTCTCTCTGGAGAGGCAGAGCATTTACCTACTATTCACGTTACCTGCAATGTTAAATGTCAGAGCTGGAGAGAATACATATATATACAGCTTTGGTTAGAGAGGAATTCGATTTCTTTTTGGTGATTTAATTTGCTTTATTATACTTGCTTATTTCCCTTTGTCTGCATATCACTTTCAGAAATAGGTAATAATGGTTTTGAGCAAAATTAAGGGTTATTTTCAAAATATATAGTTAAACACTATACTTACGTATCTCATAAGGTTCCTTGATTTCTTCTCTTCTACTACTATCAATATGAGTAAAACTTTCTATAAGATGCTATTTTCTCTGCCATAATTAATTTATTCTTTATCAAATTATTCTGTTTTTGTGCTAGGAAATCCTGTGAGCTTTGACTAGCTCTAATACCCACTATTTCTTTAATTTTGTAATGTACAATACTAACCATCTTTTTCCCCTCAGATTTGGAGTTAAGCATAAGCTAGCAAACAGGAAATATTCCAGTTAATATTCTATAGTAATATAAATATACAAGATAAAGAGCATCTATTTAAAATATCCTTATAATAAATGTAATTCTTTTGCTGAAACACTGAACTATGAATTTCCTATAATTAATAAAATAATTAATAATTAAAATAATTAATAAACTGATATCCTTTGTTTGACATAGAAGTTATTCTAAACATTGCCTTATACTTTTCTTTTATAACACTTAAAATATTTGATATTAGAAAGATATTTTTTTATCTCAGGATATGTCTCATCTAAAGAATAAGACCAGATAGTAATGGCTCACTTCTCTATCTTAAATACAGATACAAAATCTCACCTTAGGTACAACAAATACCTGTTAAGTGCAAGAATACTGAGTGAATGAATGATCTGCTCTCACATAGTGTCATATCTTGGGCAAAATGTGGATTAATGAGGAAGCCTATAACAATTTGGTGCTATATAAATGTAGAATTAGAAATTAGATAGCTCTGCAAGAGTGTGAGGAAGGGAGCATTCAGGCATGTTAACAAATGTATGATACAAATGTAAGAGGTGGGTGCTTGTAAGACAGGTGTCTACTAGGTTAAGGAAGTATCTTTCCAAAAGCCCTTAAGTGTGATCATGAAAAGTATTTTCTACTTACTAAACATTGACAAAGATAGAAGCAGAAAGGTTAATAAATGAACAATATATGGGATAACAAGAAGCTATCTTATGAGTCTGTTCATCATCACATTGAACTTATGTTAAGTACTTAGGAGTAATTGGGTGGTTATAGGAAAGAAAGAGCAGCATGATGCCATCTTTCTTTATTTAATTTATTTATTTATTCTGAACTGGGAATTGAACTCAGAGGCCCTTAAGCACTGAGACACAGCCCAGCCCTTTTTTATTTTATATTTTGAGACAGGGTCTAAGTTTCTTAGGGCCCCTCTAAGTTGCTCTGACTGGCTTTGAACTTGCAAACCTTCTGCCTCAGCCTCCAGAGTCGCTGGGATTGCAGGCATGTGCCACTGCACCCAGGAGGATGCCATGTTAAAAAGTGGGGTGTTACATAGTTCCAGGAGGTATACTGAGGTAAGGAATGGTAAGAGCCATTTGATATGTGACTCATATCAAGTATATATGTGTTTGTATGTATGTAGAAATATACAAATATACACAGATGAACATACACACAAATTTTTAATGACTTGAAAATAATTCTCAGTTACAGTGTATAAGATGTCTGTATTTATGTGTCAGTGAGTAGAAAATTAGTATGAGGTTAGTGAAAACAGTTACAATACATTTCAAAGAATTTACCTGGATGTAGAGGAGAGAATGAGTAGAAGAGAGCAATACATAGATCAAAGGAGAGTCACTTTACTTATCCATCATTTAGTTTTACACAAAGGAACCATGCATGTAAATGCTATTGAAAAAAAAGTTTAAAGATTTCACAGAGGCTGAGTAGAAAACAATTAAAGGGAAATAAAGGAAATTACCAAAGGACAAGTTTTTCCTACAAGCCAGAAGGAACATGATCCGTTTAACATTTACTTTGCGTAGACTTAGGAGAATTATCTAATTTTCATGAAGAAAATATGATTGAAAAACACAAATATGGACAGGAAGCTGGTAAAACAGGTAGGTTGTAGTACTTTAAAATGTGTCACAATTGACACTAATAATTACTCAGAGGTGGATTGTCTTTAAATGCAAGCATATATATGATCACATCAATCATCAAATACAAACAATGCAAAAGGTTTTGGGTGTACTGGAGCACACTGACTAACATTTAAATGCACTAACTAAACATTATAAGCAAGTCACACTATCCTAGAGCAGCTCAACACTACAAGCAATTCACACAATTCTAGGGCAACCACAACCCTCCAAATACCTCTGGTGCCACACGACTTCTCTCAGCCAAAGAGTTGACATTGTCTGGTTGTTCTCTTCATCAAAGGTTGAACGTCAGAGAATGGTGGAGATGATCCAGGGACAGATGAGTAGGCAGCCAGTCTCACTGGTGTTCATAAAGCAAAGCCTCCAATGTGGCATGACAAGCAGTTTAAATACAGTTCCAAGTTGGTGGTGTAAGTTGATAATTGGTTACACCCAGTGAAAATCAGTGTCCATTGGTTATGTCCAGTGAGATGATGTAATTGCAACTGGATATATTCTTTGTGCATGTTCATAGAGCTGTGCTCCTTATCAATTGTAAGCAGTCATTGCTAAGCATGCCTTTGGCTAGTGCTCCTTATAGCCTCTTATTGATTGCAAGAAGGCATGAATAAGCATGTCAATGGCTGCTGTTCTTTATGGCTAGCAACTTAGTGAGTCCAGGCATCTCCAGGCATGTCTATTACATATGCTCCTTTCAGTCCATCCCCTAGAAGCCCACAGATATACAGAAGTACAAGGGCTTCATCATAATGGAAAAATCATAAGATACATAAAAAATGTCGTTAAAGCTCGAAAGTTAAATCACATCAAAACAATTCAAAATATATCAGAGCACATCAAACTCATATGTTAATATCTTTATAAATATGATCATTAGAATCTGGGATTTGAGTAATTATGATTTTGTATAATGCATCATCACTGAGCAAATGTACTTTGGCATTATCATGAATAGCAATAGTATTTAATTTTACTGTTATAAAAGCACAACAATAATTTTATTGTAATATAATACATAGTAAATAGGATAATAGAGTGAAGAATTCACTTAAAATTTAATGGGGAGGGCCAATGTAAGTACACTGTATTGAAGTGTAATAAATTTTGGATAGCCATAAAAAGAGAAGATGGGGAATTTAAGGTAGTAACATCTTTTTTGTGGCAACAGTATAGTGTTGAGGATATGTACCAGATCATAACATGGGAAATACTATGTTTGAGGTACCAGATCACAACATGCAAAGTACTATGTTTGAGATCGTTTACTTCTGTAGAGGCTTTGATCTGTAAATTTTGTAACTGTCTCAAGTTATCATCCATGTGTTTGTTTAGTGTATCATATTTGTTTATGAAGGACTGGAAGGTCAGATTGGGAACATTTACAGAGTCTATCCCCACAGTGGTGTTTGTCTAAAGGTGTATGGTAGAAATACTGGAAAGAGTGTCACATTTTTGAGAACACAGTGACCATTTATGTATGATTGATCATAACACACTTATTGTGTATAGATATGTTATATATAGATGTTATTGTGGCCCAAGGCAGAGATATTTGTCATCACGATAGAACACGTAATGAAATGGTAGTTACCTAGATCATATAGTCTAAATGGAATAAATGTAGTTTTATACCTGTATAAAGGAAAGCTCTGGTTGTGGGTCATGGAAGACCATACATTGTAATGTTAAAGATTCCATACTATACAGTTTGTTATCAATTTAGATAGTATCTTTTACTGGTAATACTGTAAGTTTATCAATTTTTCTGGGGTATTTATATGTCTTATAACCCATGGTCTTTTTAAGTTTAGAGATTTATAAAAGATTTATCAAGTAAAAATCTTGATCACATCCAGAAAGGTTTGTGAGATCTAAGAAAGTTTTGGATGTGGCAGTATGTGTAGCAATGTTTGTTTTAAACAATTTTTGTAAGTCTGTATAGGTTTAAACAAGCAACTCTCTTATAGCACAAGTATTTACCTTATGTAGTTTCTCAGCTAGAGCCTCTAATTTTTTTTTAGTGGCCTTGTCATTTTTATAAATTGCCTTGTAGAAGTCTGTAAAGATTTTAGTTTGAATATTAGTATTAGTAATTAATGAAGATAAGAGAATGAGTTAGATAGGGAAGTGATAGTTTTTACCTTTTTTGTAAGTTATTTTATTAATAACTATATGTAATTTTCTTATCTCACAGGCATTAATCAACTCACCTGTGGCAAGTCCCACTATGGTCATCCATTTGAATTGGAGTAGTTTTTTGGGTCCTATCAATGGAAAGAAAGGGAGTTGTGGGAGGTAAAGAGGTACAGCAGGTGTGCAGTATGGTGTAAAAGAGGGGAAGATAACGGTGGATGTTGAGCCTGTGTATGTCTGATTGGACTAGCACTGAAAATGGGGTGTGCACATCAAAAACATAAACTGAGGCAGGAGATATGAGGGGGGTGTTTAAGACTGCAGAAAAAAGCAAAGGTGGGTTTGTAATGAGCTGTAATGAAGTGATGGGTAGTATTATAACCACCAATCAAAAGAATGTATGGCCCTGGGAAATCATGTGTCACATAGCATCTGGAGAAAGAAATGGGGAAAATGTACGTAACATTATATTATTGTTCAAGTATATTTAAATGTATGGTGTCAGTGGCATTTAGTACTGGGTTGTGAGCTACCATATCACAAAGATGCCATTTATTGTTGAATGGAAGTAGCATCTGGAATGTATATGGCAAAAATGAAAGTTGATAAGTATATAAATTTTGGAAGCCTTGTCATGGATGATCCAAAACATTAATGAATGGTTGTTTGCTTCTTTAATGTGATAGTGTACAATGTTATTAATAAAACAGATGGGACAATGAGAGAAAAAGGCAGAATAAGTATGGACTAAAGGAGGGGAATAGTTTAAGGAAGAGATATTATAGTGGGCAGGATAATAGTCGGCAAAAGAATAACTGGAAGACTTATGGTATAAACAGGTTTTTTAGAAAACATCTAAGGGAATGAATGCATCAAAAGGGGAGTTATGGGAATAAAAGATGTCATTGCACACTTGATAAATATTTAAAGTAAAGAAGTAGCATGGGGTGAACATATTTCCGTGGAACTTAAATGTATTTACCAGAGGATCAAACAAAAGTAAGGTGTGGAGCTAAAAATTAATCTACCTTTTAGGGAAAATTGTGTAGGAAAGGTCAAGAATGGCAGTTTCAAAGAATTAGGAATCCAATATGTGGACATAGAATCCAGGTTATGTCAGAAAATGTAGATGGTACCATTATAATAGAAGATCCCAGATGTATTGAAATAAAACATGGTATTGTCAACTTGAGTGTTCCAAATATTAATTTGTACCTTAGTTATAGTACCCTGGCAAGTCTTAATGAGGTATGAATTTAAACCATCAGAAGATAAATTGACAGTGGTATTTAGAAAAGGAAAAAGTCTAGGAGGTAATAAGAATTGGTGTACATGAACTTTGGAGTTTGGAAAACAAACAAAAAATGGGATTGCATTAAATGTGGTAGAATAGTTAAGATGAAGGTTAAGTCTGGAAATATCTGGTATAGAGAGTGCTAACATGCAAAAGTGGGGAAGGCAGGCACAAGGGGGTTTTGGTGGAGGCTTATTTGGTGCCATGTTGATGGATTATGGTAATACATCCGTTATGGTCACTAGGAAATGTCAATATAGAGTACCAAGTGTTGTGTACCAATATTATACGTTTATGAGTGGTTGGAAAACATTATAAATCCATGGGTCTCAAAAGTAATTATGGCAGTATATTTTCAATTGGGAGAAAAATGGTAAGTATGGAAAGTTGATCACACATAAACACTAAAGTGTTTGGGTTGTTGAATTTAGGGTGTGCCTTAGAGATCCGTAAGGCAATCAAAACCAAAGTTGTTTGATGTTTTGTGGGAAGTCAGACAGAACAGTACAATCAGAGCCATCTGAAAAGTATGGGCATTTGGGTTGTTATCCTCCTTTTTTTGTGGGTTTTATGGGTCGCCCTGCTGTGTCATTTGAGGTAGTTAAGTCTGTATGATCATAATAGTCATAATTGTCATTTTTACAAGCAAGGCAGGGAAAATCAAAAATTGAATTTTATAAGGAGAAAAATTTTACTTTAGCAGCCAAGTTATAATAGAACGATGGGTAGCTGTCCATTATTTTTGTGTATGTATATATGGTGGTCTCATCAGTGTAGTTGAAGGAAGTCAAATCATAGTAAGGCAAAGATAATGAGTGAAAGAAGTATGGGTAATATGTCAAAGCTGTTGTAATTTGTCTCTATGTTTGAAAAGAAGAAAAATGATGGGTATTGAGGGTAAACTAATTAGTGAGGTTTGGTGTATTATCTAAGAAGATTTGATGCCATGAGCTATACCTTTTGGTGGCTGTATAATATTGAGTATAGTATATTGAATCTACATGTCTGTAGAAAGTATACTTAGCCAAAAAATACTTTAGGTTGTATTGGATATGATAATAACTATGTATGGTTTTTTTTAAATGGAGCACCTTGGATACGTTTACATATGTCTATGGTGTTGGAGTAACATGCATAAAGTTCCAGATATGTGGGACTTGTGAGTCTAAAGAGACATCCTCTTCATTGGTAGGAGTAGAGTCAGTTGAACTGGCATTGTGTAGCCAGATCATATGGTGGAGGAGAGAAAGAAAATACAGGGTTAGTATCCATTGTAATGGTGACCTCATGTTGAGAAGCTAAATATTGTAGGTGTGTTTGTATCAGAGATATTATGGAGACAAATGTGGACAGTGATTGGTCAAGGGAGACTCTTGGGAGTAATTGTGTTAGAAGGTAAGATATTATGTAATATATGTCTGAGTCCAGGGAGACTCTTGGGAACAGTTGTGTTATGACATAGAGATTATGTGGGGTATGTTTGAGGTGGTAGGATGGAGTAAAGTAAAAAATGAGGAAGTGTGATATATATAAATGCTGTGTTGGTCTCGCACTATCACAACATCTGTATTTGAATTAGCTGTGATGATAACCTCTGGTGTGATATCTTGAGGTTTTATTGAGGAGCTAAACTGTCTCATGTGACAAATAACATAGATTAAAAAAACAATAAAAGGGATCAAATGAGAAAAATCAATAGGGGTGAAGGAGGCAATACAGTTATAGATGACTCAGGGGGAGGTGAGGACGGGATCCAAGGCCAGGAAAATGGCCACATCGTAGACATTCAGAGATAAAGGAAACATTTAATGTCAGGTTTTATAGTAAGTATGTAAGGGACCAAACATTAGATGTAGAAGGCAGGAGGAGAAGAAAGAGAGTTGGGTAGGTGTCAGGTCAGTAAATGCTCCTAAAGCCAGAGGTCCTCCATGAGATCTAACACCTGGGTAGGAGAAAGTTAGTGATGGTTTATTGAAGGCAATTGGTCCTATTTGTTCCTGAGAAATGTTAAGAAATAATGAAAGAAAGCCTGAGAGAGAGACTTTTAAATTTACTGTAAGGTTTCTGCGAGGCACAGCGTGTAATTTACTAGGAAATTGTGTTGTCAGACATTGGAATAATCAGTAGAGTTTGTGTAGGTGTGATGTTGGCAAAAGGTAAAATGTCCAATCAAAATGAGGGCTGAAAGTAAAATGTAAATGAAGCTGAGCAAGTAGATGAGTTTACAAATAGTTTTTCAAAGCCAAAGTAGAGGGTCACAGGAAATCTTTATGTAGAAAAACAGATATGGTTGCATTTGGTCAATGGGAGGTGGCCTTTGAAACCAGTTGTCCAAAAGCACTTTTCATCTGCAGATGTGACAATATCTTGTAGGGAAAAGAAATTTTCTTTTGAATTTTTAATGAGTGGTCTGGGTGGGATGGGAGTATCGTTTACAGTTCGTATATTAGGTAGTACAACAGATGGGTCTCAAGGAAAAGCTGTCTGAAAAGGAGAATTTCTATTATTTAATTTGACGACTGCAATTGGGTTGGCTTTAGCTACAGAAAAATCAATGAAGGCCATAAGTTTAGTTTTAAGAAGTACAGTCCATCGTTTGATAAAACACCACTGGCAGTACCATTATAGGAAAGATGGTAATTCCATTGTATGTGAGCATGTGTTAGATAATTTTTTAATTTGGGCTTCTATGAAATGTGTTCCCTGGTCACTTCCAATGATGTTTGGTAATCCGTAATGGCTAATCCATTGCCATAAAAGTTCTTCTTTGTGGCTTCCTGGTTGGGTGATAAGTAAGGGTTTGTTAATCCCAATCTAGGGAAGACATCTACATTTGTATATGTGTATTTGTTTTGAAAAGGTTGCAAAGGTTCTATAAAATCAATTTGAAGCATAAAATTAAAAATGTCAGATTTGTATCTATCTGAAGGTGAGATGTGTCTAAATTGTGATTGAGCTCTAGAACAATCAGTATAATGTTGAACAATAGATTTACAGTGTTGTCATGATAGGGTAAGTTTTCTTTTGGAAGCCCACTGAAACAATGCATTTGTACCCATATGTCCAAGTCATTTAGGTATGTGTAAAATTTCTGTATGAGATATGGTGGCATGGTTCGGGGGTGGGATTTTGGCTCATTTACTAGATCATTTAAATGAGATTGTGTTATTGGTTTAAAATTGTCATCAGGTTGTTGGACCATTTTTAAAGTTGGTTTAGTGATCCATTGATTTTTGTTCTATAATTTTAAGTGCAATGTATTTATTTGTCATTTAGAGAGCTCATCTACCTTGTGGTTATGTGTAGATGCTTTATCTGTGTGTTTAGTATGTGTATCTACATGGGAGACATATTATTATGCCACATTTTGTAAGATAATCCCAAATATCAGTAGACCAAATAGGCCTACCCGTAACAGTCCAATTAGAAGATTTCCATTTTCCTGACCAGATGGCAATGTCATTTGCTGTGTACCGAGAATCCGTCAGTATATATATAATTTTGAGTCCCTCAGATTTAGAGTGTACTATAGCCAATTGTGCTACATAGAGTTTTGTATGTTGGCCTGAGCATTTTGTCCCTTCATTAGTCAGAATTACTCCACCCGAGGGTCTATAGGTTTCAGCTTTCCAGCTCAGCTTCCCATTTACTACTGTAGTGGAGTCATCAGTGAACCAAGCATTTTGTAGCTTTTTTGACCATTGTTCAGGTCCTTAGCATGGGATTGGTCTGCTATGGGGTAAAATAGGCTTGTGTTTTGGGACAGGTGCAATTGGCAGGGCTGCTATGTGCTCAATTTGACTACTGTCTTCTCCATTATTATTGGGAATTTCTTAGAGAACTCCTATATGTGCCATTTTAATATTAGCACCTTAGGTTCCATCTGTACCCCATGGAGTGATTCTTCAGGTGCAAGGGCCCATGGTAATATTGGTATTGTTGATCAGATTTTCATGGGTTTATTCTGACATAGTGGGGAAACAATGAGCAAAGTATCATAGAGTGTCCATATGTTTTTTTAAAAAGAGAATATTTTGAAGGTACCCATGGGAATTTTTTGTAAATGAATGCCACAGAAAATGTCTGTACATTAATGGTGGTATGAAGTCCCCAGTTAGCATAATTTTGTAAAAATATTATATCTAGTGTAAATCATCCCTTTCCAGGTGCATATAGGTGTTGATATTGTTTAATGTATTTTTTAGTGTGTTAAATGCAGAACATTATGGTGCCCCCAAACAAAATCTACTGTTTTCCTTGTCACCTCATATGTAGGATTTTGTAAATATGGAATATGGCTTCTCCAATAACCAAATAAGCCAATTAGGTGTTAGGCTTCTGGTTGTTTGTGGACTCAGGTACAGCCATAATTTTTTCAATGGTAGTAGATGGAATTGATTGTCCAGTGGAGTTCCAAATTAGTCCCCAAAATTTTACTTAAGCTGTGGGTCCTTGTACTTTATCTTTATTAAAGGTCCAGCCATTTTTAGTAAGTTTTTTGACCACTGTATCAAGTGCTTCTTGTACCTCATGTATATATTGTCCATAAATTATGATATTATCTACATAACTTAATATTTTGACCTTTGGGTGTGTTGTCTTAATAGGGTCCTGGTATTGTGAGATAGTAGCATAGGACTGTTCTTATATCCCTGAGGTACCTCTTGAAGTGATATTGTTTATTATTCCATGTAAATGTGGTTTGTTCTCTGGATTGTTCATCTATGGGTGTACTGAAGAACATATCTGTGAGATCAGTAGTAGCATTGCATTCTGGGCCATCCTGAGTAATAGTATTCATGATCTCTTCTACTTCTGGAAGATTTCCTGGTAGTAATCTTCTATTTAGATTATGATAGTCAACACTAAATCCATATGAGACATTGGGTTATAGAATGGGCCATACTGAACTGTTAAAGTTAAATGATGGTGTTGGTTCAAGAATATCATTTTATAATAATTCTTATATTTTGTCAGAAATTTCCTTATGACTTCCTTTAGTGGATATTGCTTTGTGAAAGAAGGTATAGCTGGAGGAAGTTTAACAGGCTGCATTTTAACTGTGGACAAATATATAGAAACTCTGAGTCTTTTTAGAGGCAGTAAGGTTCCAAATCTTGTGGGGATATAATCTATTCCCAAGACATTATGTGGGCTTTCTTGTACAACTAATAAATCAGCCATAATAGGATCTCAATTATACACAAGAATATGGGCCTTTATAAGATAACTTACAAGCATTGCTCCAGATATGCCTTCTGCTTCCATCTTTCTGTTTGTTTTAGCAAGGATCTTTCATGCAATAGTTATTTGGCTACCTGTATCTATGAGAAAATTTAAATTATAATTTTGTTTTTTGTATAAAATGGATAAGGAGATATATTGTCTATTATCTGTGCTAGTTATGTATACTTGGGTTGGTTCCTCCAATTTGTCATCCTCCCTGGGGCAGGTTGTTATTGATAATTTTCTGGACCTTGGGGACCCTGATCCTGACAGAGGGGTGCTCTGCATCTCTTTTTTGAATTGAATGTTTTTTTTTTTTTTTGATACTGGAGATTGAACTCAGGGGCACTCAACCACTGAGCCACATCCCCAGCCCTATATGGTGTTTTTATGTAGAGACAGGGTCTCATTGAGTTGTTTAGTGCCTCGCCATTGCTGAGGCTGGCTTTGAACTCGTGATTCTCCTGTCTCAGCCTCCCAAAGTGCTGGGATTACAGGCACGCCCGGTGAATTGAATGTTGTTCTATTAGGAATAACTTGGTTGGCATTTTGGGAGTTTCTTCCTTCCCTGATTAGGTCACCCTCACTCTGTCCCCTCATATGGAGTGCCTGTTTGTGCTCTTCCCTGGTATTAACTATATATCCATTACACCTGGGATTTCTACATCCATTGCATCTGTTAGGCCTGTTTTGTATATTTATATTTTGAAATTGTGTAAGGAAGGACATTTTCACCTGAATAATAAATGAAATTTGGCCTTGTTTGTCTCAAAGTTTCGGACCTGTCTTAGGTATTATGTTACTTATGATTGTGGTGTTAGCTAGTGCTGCTGTTCATGTTAGCCTCAGATGGCTCTGTTCTCCTTTAATAACTAAATTATTTATCTTCTGGTTTATAGGAGTGGATGATGGCATAGTAGCCTCCTCAGAGTATTTCATTACAATAACCCCAATCTTATGAAACAGTTTTATACACTGTTCTATATTGACCCAGTATAACTGCATACCAAAGGACAACAGATTCATCATTGAAAATGCCTTAGTCCAACCTTGAGCCACCCAGCTGAGTATGGAGTATGACTCGAGGGGTTGATAAGTCAACTAACTTTAGTAGTGAATCATGGATTTGTGGATTTTCTATGATACCTACTAGGGCTGACTTTTTCTTGTCCTGAAACTATCACTCCATTTGCTTCCTCTGATCCTAAGTTTTAGTAAGTATTCGACATCCGTGGTTTCTTTCTGTTCATACTCACTTCTATATGTCTGTATCCAGGTCCTGGTTAAGTTTTTAATCTCAACACTTTGTTCTAGATTTTCAGAACTCCTTGGCTCAATTACTTATTTCTGAAGACCTGTAGGCATTCCTTAATGTTCTGGACATCCATTATGTCCTGTAGTAATGGATTATTTTTACTTTTTTGATAATTCTTTCAGCTAGCCCTTTGCTTTTTTGTCTGTCTTTATCTACATCTGCAATTGTTTTACACAATATTGTAGGTATTTCTTTAGGATCTGCTTGAGCAGTTATGGGTTGTACTATTTCAGGATTTGTTAATGCTACTTCACATCTGTCCCCTTTTGGAACGTTGGGAGCTTTTCCTGTGTAGCCCTCTACACCTCACCATTGATTTTGGGGTTTTGAATCCCTTATGATCCGTTTTGACCATAATTTTAACTTGTCTAGTTTTTCCTTTATCCACATCATTTTTATAATTTGATAGCTACATGTAGTATTACCTAAACCATGTGCTTTCTACAATACCATGATATAGTGCCATCAGCATATATGCTTGACTGAGATCATTCAATTAAAAATTCTGCACATCTATATAACCATTTTACTAACCATTCTTGCATGTACAATTTGATGTTTATGCCACCTTCATGTTTACTGTTCCCCTACCAGAGCCAGTCTTACTACCAAGAGACTCAAAGTGGGCCCTCAGCAGATGTCTTCTGGAAGTTGATGATGTGATCTGCCACCTTACTTGAGACCTGATTCCCTGCTCCAGGATCTCCCTTCGACTGAGCCGCCATCACCTACCAGAGCTGACCTTCGCACCAAGATTCACCAAGGGGGCACACAGCAGATGTTTTTTGGAGGTGAGCAGACAGCAATCAGTGTTAATGAAAGCTACCTGAGTTTACAACTTCTATTTCATTCAATTACCCATAAATTGGAAAACTAGATTATCCTGCTGACTATGCCAACTGTCATGAATGGCACTATTAGTAATTACTCTGAGGTGGATTTTCTTTAAATGCAAGCATATATGCAATCACACCAATCATTGAATACAAACAATACAAAAATGTTGGGTGTACAGGAACACCCCAACTAGCATTCAAGTGCACAAACCAAACACTATAAGCAAGTCACACTATCCTAGGGCAACAAACACTACAAGCAACTCACCCAATCCTAGAGCAACCATGACTTCCAAAATACTTCCAGTACCACACAACTTCTCTCAGCCAAAGAGTAGATGTTGTCTTTGTCCAGTGGTTCTCTTCAGCCAAAGGCTGAACGTCAGAGAATGGTGGAGTTGATCCAGGAACAGACAGTCAGGCAGCCAGTCTCACTGATGTCCTTACAGCAAAGCCTTCAATGCAGCGGGAGAAACAGTTTAAATACAGTTCCAAGTTGGTGGTGTAAGCTGGAGATTGGTTACACACAGTAAAATTCAATGTTCATTGGTTATGTCCAGTGAGATGATGTAATTGCAACTGGACGTATTCTTTGCATATGTCCATGGAGTTGTGTTCCCTATCAATTATAACAAGTCATTGCTAAGTATGCCTATAGTATCCCTTATAGCCCCTTATTGATTGTAAGCAGGCATGACTAAGCATGTCAATGGCTACTGTTTCTTGTGTCCAGCAATTTAGTGAGTCCAGGCATGTCCAGGAATGTCTATGGCATATGCTCTTTACAAAGTGTATTCATGTGAGTTTGTGTTGCTTGTGGATGACTTGTACTGTTGTTTATATGTAGAATGGAAAATTGGCTGCTCAAAGAAGAATATGGGGTAGAAGAGCTCTGGGTTAAAGGATAAAACATGCCATAATCTGGGTGGAATGTGTTAAGGATAAGTTAACAGGCACAGGTAAAAAATTCTGCTCATTGGCTTTTAAACCTCTGTTGGTGCTGGCTGTCTTGAATTTATAACAGAATCAGTGCCAGTGGCTGAGCAATTTTCTTTAAAAATCCTTTTCAACTTTAACATATTCAAAAGAGGAGAGAGTGGGTTCATCAACAGAATGTTTCCAGAAAGATGAAAAAACGGTGGGGGCAAGTTTATTGAAATAAACAGATTGGCTGGAATTTAGTTCTGAAATAATTTAGCAGAGAAAACTAAAATCATTAATGAAAATGAGAGTCATAAAAGGATTGATCATCTTCAAGCAGTTAAAATTTGAGGCACTGTGTCAAATGAAAGAGGACTGAGTAGGTATGAAATATACATAACCAAAAATGTATATATACTCGAATTCAAGGTCTCTAGAGTAAATATTTTTAGTGATCATTTGTAGTCAAATAAAATTAGATAGATGGCAGGAAACAACATTAGATGTATAAGAAAGAAAACAGTGAAGTTTGGCTCTGCTGAGGGTAGTAGAGCCCACTGAGGGAGTGACTTTAGGAAGAAGTACTTGGATATAAATTCCAGTAAGTGAATGAAACAAGGTCTGGGTCCCATTTATGTTCATATTGGTTTTTTCAAGTGTGTTAGTCACACTGGAGCTCTGATGCAAGCTGCCTCATGTTTCTGAGTTTGTTTGTTTTTTTTTTAATATTTTTTTAGTTGTAGATGGACACAATGTCTTTATTTTATTGTTTTGTATGTGGTGCTGAGGATCGAACCCAGGGCCTCACGCATGCAAGGCAAGAGCTCTACCGCTGAGCTACAATCCCAGCCCATGTTTCTGAGTTTTAAAGTTTAATACTCAGACAGAGAAGGAGCTATGGATTCTGTAGCTCTAGTCCGAAGTGGAGAATATGATGACCAACTTTGTGTTTTCCATCTGTTCAGACATTACAAGAGTAATAATTTAAAGCTATAATACCTATAAAACTCAATGATCACTTAACCTCAGTTTACATAATAGTCATGGATTCAAATTTGTAGATTCAAATCATGGATTCAAATCAATATTATGTTTTGAATTCTATACATAAATAAGTAAATCAGTAAATAAATATTATCCTGAGCAAAATGCTAAACAAAAAGGTGCTGAATATCTTGAATTGCCAGTCTTCCATGTACTGATCTTATTGAATACATATAGCAACCATATGAGATCATTACAATTTTTCTCCATTGTATATATGAAGAAACAGATGCACACTGTTAAGTCAAAAGTTAGAACTTGCACCAAAGCAATCCAACACTTAAGGTGATATATTTTCTATTATTCTTATTTGCTTTTCAAAAAACTGGAGAAAATAGATATAGTTGTGCTTCCTTTCATGGGGTTCACAATTCAGTTTTGACTGCAAGTACACGTGAAAATGCTGACTTTAATTTTTATTCTGTAAACTATTAAACAAAGGCACAATGTTTCTATGTATATTGCAAATTTTAATAGAGAGGCAGAGGAGTATAATGAAAGTACCTTGAAATTTACTTTCAGATATTGGATAAGCAACCGATTTGCTCTATGGCTTTGGTCAGGTTAATTATATGCTCACATAAAAAGAAATATATAATTGGTGCTTTGAAGAATTATTATAAAGATTGTTAAATAGTGGTTTTAAAATCTTTATTTTAGTGTCTTGGAAGTAATAGGTATTAATAATAGGTATTAATAAAAGATAATTGATAATTTACACTATACAATAACTAAAAATCATTATGAATTGCAAAAATTACATTTCTTTTTATATAAATGGATTGTTGACAGAATATGAAAATACTATGAAAACAATACTTAGATGTTTAATTCATTCAAAAGTATAAATGCCAGCCGGGCGTGGTGGCGCACACCTGTAATCCCAGCACTTTGGGAGGCTGAGACAGGAGAATCGCGAGTTCAAAGCCAGCCACAGCAATGGCGAGGCGCTAAGCAACTCAGTAAAACCCTGTCTCCACGTAAAACACAAAATAGGGCTGGGAATGTGGCTCAGTGGTCGGGCACCCCTGAGTTCAATTCCCAGTACCAAAACTAAAGTATAAATGCCGTGTCTCTCCTTTTCCTATACTAATTTTAACATAATTGTCTTTTAATGTAACACACATATGTTGTTTGAGTGTAAGTCTATTATATATATAATTTATTACATATATAATTTATTACTTATATAAATTTATAAATAACTTGATTCAGACTACTTGACACAAAATAAATAATATAAAATTCAGATAAGCCTTTGTAAATCTGAAAAGAAATATAGATAAGTTTTATGTTAAAATTTAAGAATTAATATTGGTTTAAGTGGTGATTACCTAATATTTATGTTAGCTTTTTTAGTTACAGCTATCAAGGAAGACTTTCATTCCTGTGGCTATGTACCTTTCATATATAGGAACACTATTCATATAATTTGCATGTATGCACTCAAAGTATTTCACCTGACTAGGATGGTGAAATAAATAAATCAAATAGAAATAGTCAAACTATATGTAACTGGTGAATTTAGTGAATTATATTTGTTTTACTTTAGCTTCAAATATTATTTCAATGTTATTATAATAAGCCATACCACAATATTAATTATAATTTGGAGAAATATCTGGTTTGAACTTTATACCTTATATAAATGAATTTAAATAATGTATAATATGTCTACACTTTATGTAAATGAATCTAAACAATATTTAATGTCATAAAGAATGTTTTATTGGGCTGGGGTTGTGGCTCAGTGGTAGTGTGCTCACTTAGCATGCGTGAGGCACTGGGTTCGATCCTCAGCACCACATATAAATAATAAATGAATAAAATAAAGATCCATCAACAATTAAAAAAATTTTTTAAAAAAAGAATATTTTATTAAAATGTCTAATATTGAATAGACCATTACAGAATAGAAAATAGCTGATTTCCTCAATACATCAAAGAAATTTAAAACAAAGACCTTATAGAGAATTATGCAGTGTTTTAGTCTCTATGGTTTGTTGAAGAACTGTACAAAATAATTCATTTTCACATTTTATGAATAAATATTATTAGCATACTTAACTATTATTTCTCAGAGTGAAGGTTAGGGAAGAAACATTTAAAGAGAGAGAATGCTGTTGTCAATGAGAAGTTTAATGACTCACAAACTGAACTAAAATAGCAGAACTCAGAGCAAAAGTGATAGTAGGAATTAATTGTTTCATGGATTTCTCCATTAGGCATAAGTTCAATTTAAAATTCTTTCTGTGCTATTGACGCCTAAAGTAATATGCCAATTAGGTAACATGGAAATCAAAGTTTCTACTGCCCTTAGAAAGATAATGACCAAAATATGAATATTCAAGAGATACCAGAAATCATTATACAGGTTTTATTATTTTTTTAATCTTGAAATCTGAACAAAATTTTCCTCACACTTAGGAAAAATAGAACATTTGAATGTAGTTAATGTACAACATTTCCATATTCCAGCACAGTTTTACTTTTGAAAATCTTCATCAAACTCATTTCTAAAATGGTAAAAATTATATTTGGCAAGAAGAAAAAATTGCCCCTAGGAAGATATACGATGGTATTACCATTTGCCAAACAATAATTTCCCCCCTAAAAGAAGTTGAGTCACATTTACAGTGTTCGTAGTTTATCTTTCATGTACTTTTTTTTTTTGAACATTTAGAGAACATTTGGTAATTTTTTCAGTAATATTATTTCACTTATTTTCCACCACTTAAACTAATGTGAGATGCTGTTTTCATAATAATTTTGTTGAATTTTCATGTATTTCTACTACATTGTTTCATTCAATTGAACACAATAAATTATTAAATTGAAGTAAAAAATATCAACATTACCTTTCACTAAATTAAGTAAAATATGACATTATAATTTTGAACATGCTGTTATATCAAATACTATATTGAATTAGATTCAAATACATATTTAAAACAATATCTGTAAATATTTTAACAATGTGTTATGCTATCTTGTGTACAGTTTTAATCTTTTATAAATCAGAGTATGTCTTGGTGACATAATGAGTATACCACATGTTTACATCTTTAAATGCATGGAATCATCTACAGAAATTCAAATTTCTCTTATAATAGGCATAAGACATGATAGCTAGTTCCAAAATGAAATGTGAAACTCAAATTATTTTGCAAATTAAACAGTAGTTTTATCTAGTTTTTGAAATCCCAAACACTTGTTTTTATGTAGCTGTCCCCTCCCAACCCCATGGTAAGCAAAAAAGCATTTGTTGACTTAACCAGGATAAAGTGGGAGGGCAGGAGCAAGACAGCTAAGAAAAAAACATTTTTCACTTTCCTGAAATTAAAAATGTCAAATTGAATGTTTTCCCTTTAATTTTAGTTCAAATTTTGTTATAAAATATTTGAATTCCCTTTCAAGAATCATGCAATGCAGTGCAGTTTGACCCTTGAGATGCTGGCTAAGGTCTTTTGTGTCAGAGAAAAGGAAATCCTGGTCTTCTGTCTTCTCCATCAGCCATTCAGTACAAATCCAGTGATTAACAATGCAGATTTAAGACCTTGGTATTGTAGATTTGAGTTTTGCAGAGTAGTATTTAAAAGGAAGGCCCTCAACAGCATCAGCCTGGCTGCTTACAAACTTGAGCTGTGTACATTTACTTGATTATTTAACCACCTCACACTATCCTGCATCTGTGAAATACATGCAGTTTTACTTGAATTTTCCTCAGAATGGTGACATAGCAATGAAATCATTCAAATTATTCAGAGCAGTACCTTACATATAATAAATGGTCACTGACAGAGAGTGATTATTATTTTGTTAATTAACCAACTTGACATAGAAAGTAAAGTATCACTGCCAGCTCTTCATATAAGCCTTCACATAAGTATTTGGTTTCAGAACTGCCTTTTTTCCTGCCATTGCTCATATTCACAGGAGCTTAAACAAACTCATTGCATAGATTAAGTGATGAAACCAGTACTTTTATTCAAAAGGAAAAAATAAATGGAGATTTAGTTACTGTTTGAAGTCATATATCTTACTTCATTTTTCACATTTCAAAAGCTGTGCAGAATCTTTGGAAAGATAGCCTGGTTAATTACATTTAACTTTTCAAAACATTCCAAATATTTTTTGTAGGCTAATAATTTACAGGTCAATAGCACAAGTAAGAAAAATATTTATTTCAAAATCTCATATTATACTCATTATAATACAGAATATATCCTAAAACATCTAATATTTTAGGACATAAAGATATCAGTGCATGTGTATTTGTATGTGTATAAATGCATTCCTTTGCTTGAAACCGACAGCTTTTATTTACAATTTGACCCATTTCTCATAGTTCAAAACAAAATTTTGGAGAATGTGTGATTTATAACTTTTGCCTCCACTTCTTATAGAATCCATCCATTTAACATCAGCAATCTATAATTACCTACTAGCAACTTTGTCAAATTCAACAATATTTTCTTAGCTTTTCCTTCCTCAACTGCTCCATAATTCTTGAATTTATTATTTGAAGTTCAATGTTTGAGGAGCTGACTTTGAACTTCAAATTTTTCTGTGTAACATTAGAGATTTTATAAAACCTCTCTGAGACATATTCCTTATGATTAGGAAAATATACCATACTATAAATGTTTTAAGAAGTAATGACATTTTTCCACTTCCTAAGAAACATTACATATGTAATAAATTAAAGCTTTTAAAATTATTATAGTTCTTATCAATGTCATTACTGATCAAGTCATTTACCTCTGATGTTTTTCCTTTGGTTGTTCTGATGCTACTTTTTCCCTGACACTTCTTTAAATCTTTCATTTTAGGAGAACAACCTGTGACTTTTTATTTTCTTATGATCTTTACAGATTCACTCTTGACCAAATTGGATCTGTAATCTAAGAGCTCTTTTTAATGGACAGCCTCAGTGTCCCTAACACTGTGTCTATTAATTGAGTATTGCTAGTTTAGGGTAATTATTCCTTTGGTACTTACCCTGTCAGATCATTACATATTTGCTGTGCTTCTCTGTCATAGAGATAACTCATGGGCATCCATTCTGAAAGAATTATCTTTCCCTTTCTCTTCAGGTCTTTGGTCATAAAATTCCAACTGCTCCTGTTTCTGGGAACCACATCATTGCTTGCAGATTTCATAATCCTCACCCACTGACTTGAAAATAGCTCTTTTCTCAAAGAATATTTAATTACTCATTTGACTATGTAATGTGGGTTATTAGATATTTGACTCATCGGATAATTGATAACAAAGTTGTAGAGAAAAAGAGGCCTTCATGGTTTATGTTGGATCAATCACCTGTTAACAGAGTAATGTAGACTGAATAGTTGAATTATTGTGCCATTTGTGAACATAAAGAAATTAAGAGGATTAGAGAAAAATTGTGAAATGTGTCTATTATATTGTTTATATTCAGTTACATCTTAAAATAATACTGTAGGGACCTGATGGCTGGACTCTATTTAGGGAATCCAGTGGAGAAGTAGCCACCAACTTTACAGGAAATATCTTTAGTGGAGGTTCTCAGTGCAGGCAGGCATAAAAGTGAATGAATCATGATTAAATTGAATGAATTTTTAATCTCAAAAAATTATTTGTATAGGAATAGAGGCTGGGTTTTATGTATAACCAGCAAACACAAGATAATTTAATTATCATAGTAAGTGACAGAGTCAAGTAATTCTCCTAATGATTTTACCAGCAGGGATCTGAATAGTGGATGCTTGATAATGGGGTTCCTATGAATCAACTACATGGGCAACTAATAAGATTCTTCTTGATATGTAATTAGACAATTACTGGAGAGTGAGAAATATAATAGGATCTCATAAATTAAGTGTAGTATGGCCTACCTACTTGTAAGACCAGATGTCTGGAGTAGTGTTGTATTATAAAATAGAACTGCCAAACATTAAATCAAGCCTGAATATAACTAAACTATGTGGAAAAGTGCAGACAAGTGGTGTATTGGTGATAACAACCAGATTCCTTATTAGAGATGGTCTGAAACCTTGATTAGTAGCAATTGCTCATTTCCATAGTATAGTACTCATAAACTGGTCAATACTTGGAGATTGGAAGAGAGTGAATAATTGACTCATGGAAGCATTGTTACACCAGCTTCAGCATACCATTGCATCAAGCTCATGTGACAGAAACCTGAACTGGACTCTTGGTAGTTTCCTATTACCAGAGGGTTAGCTTATAGACTGATGAAGATATGCTAGATAATCAAGTAGGTCATAAACCGGCAAACCTTGCCTGTAGACTAAACCTGTCACACTGTTTGGGTAAATTAAGTTTGATTGGAACACAGCCTCATTTATTCACTTATGTATGGTCTTTGGGTGCTTTCATAATTACAGCAGCACTTATGAGTAGTTGTAGTAGAAATTGTACAGACAACAAACTTTATATATCTGACGTTTTATGGACAAGTTTTGTTACTACAAAAACTTTATTTGTCTCAGTAGATTAAAGACAAAATAATTTCTGTGAAGTTTTATAGATGCTACCCAGCCTTTACACATTGTCACTTAAATCTTGTTCAAGAAGTCTATGAAAAATTTTGTTTTAATGGCAAAAAAAAAAAAAAGGAGCTATGCTTGGATTGACCAATATTCTGCTATTTTTGAGAGTTTATTTCCCAAAAACATTGTCTGAAAATTGACCCATCAATAGGAAAATTTTTCTCAGAGTGCCAAAAAAATTTTTGGATTATGCTATATTTTTTCCATTATTGACAGGGTGGTGATTTGTCCTCCAAAAATTAGACATGTTATTTTGAATATAGATTTGTCTTACTTGTCTGCAATGTCTCTGCCATCACCGTTGGTTGAAATTATAGAACACCAACTATCTGTCTCCTTTTGTGGTAGTAGTTGTAGAGCAACAGACTTAAACATGAATTTAAAATTTCCAGCACTCAGATACCACAGAGTAAGTGGCTTCTTCTAAGGAATACATGTTCTACTGATGTTTCTATTATGGTCCCGCTGGAAGATACTTGGAGAGCTTTTACTTTACCATTAAAACAAAGGCCCTTGTAAGTGTCATATACTGGTAGTCAAAATGCAGAGGCATGAAACATGAGAGGAACTTAAGAGTAGCCCTTATCATTATGACAAGTAATCCACTGAATAACATGTTTGCTTCCTGACTGCATGAACTTTGATTTAATGAGAGTTAAAGTCGTAGTTTTAAGAGAGGAATGTTCCTATTAGCACATATATATTGCTTTATTTTTCTGCTAAATTTAAAATCAAGGCAGTTTTCCAGTCTCAAACAACACACATAAGGATAGTTACAACAGGAACAGATCCTGACTTTCAAAAGAAATTTTTATTTTTCTGATATGATTATAGGAAAAGGGACCATGTCTGGAACCAGGTTTACTCAGGCATTTACTCTGTAAGAGTCACTATTTTAAAAGTCCAGGTTTTAGTATAGAAATACAATAAACCCCAAAGTAGAGTCTAAGATATCATAGAAAGAAAAAACTAAGTCATTTCTTTATGTCCTTAATTCTCCCAAGGTGCTTAAAAATTTTGAGGAACAATTGCAAAAATGAGAGTTATTTAGACTTTGTGTCCTTATAAGAGCAACAGAGAAAATGGAGACTCCACTTTATTTAAATATTTATTTCCTTCTTTTGTTTGTAATGGCTTATATGAAAGTCATTGGTGAAAATTAATAATTTAATATTGGAAGTAAGTACGATTGGGTTGCTCTTACCACACAATATTAAAATAGTTGATCTGACTGTGTACACCATGCATTGGGAAACAATATTTTTCCTGGCACAACTTGAGGATGGATAGGACTTGGCTGTGTTGGATTATTTCCTTTGCAATGTTCATAAGCTTATTCCATTGCTCCTTGTTTTTCCCATTATTCTCAGTGTCCAGTAAAGCTCACTTTTCTGAACATCATTAATGAGCTCCCTTTTGATCTGGCTTCCAGGTGGGTTTGTCTGATAGGATTATTGGCAGGAGTAAGAATGTAGGAGGACAGTGAGGATGGACTACCAATTCCTACAATACTCTCCATGCCAGACGGCCATGCTTTGTTTTTCCTATTTATTCCATATAGTTATTTAAAATGTTTCAAAGGACTAGAAAAATTTCAAAGAAAATTACAGAGATAGAACACAAATTTTGCAGTGGATGCTACAAAAATCTTTATGGAAATTGTCATTGACATAAGTTTCATAGTTCTGTCATTATTGATCTAATCAGCACAAATCAAACTTTAAGCAAAACTTTAAACATGACTATATTAGGGATTGATTATATAGAATACAAACAGAAATTAGTTGGGAGGTTCATTGTAATAGTAACAGGACGAACTGATGTATGAATGACACACATGCTTACTATTGTTGGTATTGTTTTATAATATCACAGCAAGTGCAATAAGATAAAAGGTATATAATACTGAGAATTAATGGTATTATTATTTTCTAGTTATATGCTTGGCTGCTTTATATACTCAGTTGATTCTACAAAGAAAATATTAAAATTGAATTCAATAGGGAAGTTAGTTACTATCTGAATAACATTCTTTTATACTAAATTCTAAGAGACATTATAGTTAGAATACACAATTCAAAATAGCAACATGAATATAATACAAAGGGTAAAAGGAGTTCTGGATTGCTTAGGAAAGCTGATTTAGATTCAAGCCCTTACAGGAAAAAAAAAATTGAACACTGGTTTTCCATAGGAAAACCTGAGGTGAGGTTGTTGTATGTTTTATATTGAGATAATGGGAAATATATAAGAAATAGCTTGACCAAATTTTAAAAAAGGCAACATTTTTTTGATTTAGGCTTTCTAGTACAAATGATTAATTTTCTCAAATGGCTTCATAAGTATAATCATATTTACATTAAATTTCAACAAATTTTCTTATCCAGCTGAACTATTTTCCATAGTACATGGCCTTGGGAGTTAGAAGAATTTAGGTGTGCTTTGAGCATTTGACTAAATTCTCTGATCAAATTTCTTACATTGTCTAATAATATTTCATGGTAGTTAAAGAGTATAAATTATAAATGAAATCACATATGTAAAATACAACACTGTGTTAGTCAGCTTTGTATTGCTGTGATTAAAATACCTACAAGAATGACTTGGAAGAGGAAAAGTTAACTTGGGATCACAGTTTTACAGGTTCAGTTTATGGTCAACTGATTCCACAGTTCTGGGCGCAAGGTGAGGCAGCATATCATGGCAGAAGGGCATGCTGAGGAAAACCATGCTGCTTATAGAAGCCAGGAAGCAGAGGGAGAGAACAAGGAGCCAGGGACAAAATATAGTTCCCATAGGAAAGCTCCCAGTCACCTCTTTTCTCAATCTACATCCCAATTCTCTACATTCTCTACACCCAGTAGTGTACCAAATTATTACATTATCTAATGGGTTAATTCAATGATGAGGCTACAGCTGTCATCATCCAATTAGTTCATAAAAAGTCTCACCTCTGAAACTTGCTGCATTGAGGACCATGATGTCAAAATATGAGCATGATGAGGGACAATTCCAGATCTAAACCATAACAAATGCATAGTATTAGTATTCAGGACTCAGAAAGTGCTTTTTAAATGTTGATTCTGTCTTCTTCTTCATAGGCATCATGTGTGAGACATCCATCTATCCAACAAATCCTGTGATTCTTCACAAGGCATTGTCAAAAGGATGTAGATGTTTAGCAAGGGACTATATTCCTCAGAACCCTTGCAGCCAACTGGAGCCATGTTAATAATTTTTGCTAATTATATTGAGACCTACATGATATTCCTCTTCAAAACAAGAATACTAAAAGTTGATGTGTCAGGCATTAGTTTCAACTCCATCATGTGCAGAGATTGGAAGTTCTCACTCTGAGATTTGCAGACAGGAAATAGATAAACAAATCAAAGTTCAAGATTTTTTTTTCTTTGACCCATCAGAGAATTGAGGTCACAGGACACACTATGATCTAGAGATAAAAGTGAATAAAGATAATCACATCCAGAATAGACTTTCCACTGGTGAAACATGCTAGAGCCACAAACTGACATGAACACTTGAATAGTACTTCACTAAAAGTGGAGTGTAAACTATTACTGTATGATGCAGAAACTCTCCAAGCTCTTAAGGTCACCGCACACTTCTACCAACTCCTTAGTATGAAACCTCTTATAGAGGTCCATGGAAACTTCTTATATTCTGGCAAAGTGAGGGGAAAAGTAACTATTTTGAATTGTCCAGTGAATTCCCAAGAGAACAAAAAAAGGCCTGCTCAGCAAGGAAAGCTACTGCAGGGAAACCTTATCTAAGAAGAGAGAGGAACTATTATACAACTCCACTCCAACTAGCCCATCCATCTCAGTTAAGATGTGGGAAGGGAAGGACATATAAATTTTAAGGTTGCAGTAGAGGTACATAAGTCCTCTAAAAGACATTTATTTAAACATAAGATTACAGAATAGTTTCCATTTTCCAATTTCCCACTGAATCAATAGGTCTGCAAGTGAAAGGGCTGCAAGATGTTGGGAGATGGGAGATGGGAGATGTTCTTTGAGAAGCCTAAAGACAGCCAGTGTGACAAAACACATATGTTGGGGGAGTGTGAAAGCCTCTGGTAACTGCAGCTACAAAATCAAAAGCAAAATCAAAACAGTATGAAAATATTTAAAAAAGGATATTACCTAATGAGATTGATATAAAACATCGCACTAAAACTATTTACCCATGTTTCTATTCTTAGCATGTCTAGATTCCAAAAATTTTTACAACACATGCAAAAGAAAATGAAAACAAACCAAAATAAAAAATAAAAAAGAGAGAGAGAGAGAGAGAAAGGGGAAATACCTGGGACTGAATTAGAACAAATTATATTTTATGCTTTTATAATTATGTCATATATATTGTCATGTATAACTGAAAAGAACCAATAAAATAAAATAAAATACTTAGTAACAGGTAAATACGTTAAGATTTAAGAACATTTCGCTGAGTGAAATTTGTTTGCAAATATATAAGAAAGTGACTATTATTGAGAGTGATTTAGATAAAAATTTTAATCAGAATATTAAATATAAAAAGGTAGTAAAAGGTTTAGTAATAACATTTTAATAAGAAAATGCTTAATAATCTTTCACATTTACTTTAAAATTAATACTACATTCATATGTAACATATTTTTGGAATGTAGGGCAGGAAATTTAATTTAATCAAATTTTATAAATTAAATTAATTAAATTTAATCAAAATAATTTTGATTATTATATGAGGATCCTAATGGTAAAAGTTTGCAACAAGTAGTAAAATGAGTGTTTAATCACTACTAATAGAATAAAATCATATGAGAAAAAGTCTTTTCACACAACATATATACTTAAGAAAATGTATATAAAAGTGACAGGGACCTTTAAAATTCAACAATAAAGCATACAAACAAAACCCTTGAAGACCCAGGCAAAAGTTCTGATAGATATGAATCTAAGATGATAAGCAGAAAGCTAATAAATGTATGAAAAGATGTAAACTATATTTTTTATAACAGAAACTCAAACCAATACAATAATGAGATAACATTAACCACCTAATAAAATGACTCAAATAGGAGAACAGATATATTAACTCAGGTGAACAGGCAAAGCAAAAAAATGCCCTCATTTCTTGCTGCTTGGAATATAAAGGGCACAGCTACTTTGGATAGCGGTTTTTAATTTTTTACAAAGTGAGCACAGTTTTAACATGTGGTCCACAAATTGTACCCCTCAGAATTTACCAAACTAGTCTTAAAACTTGTTCATGCAAAGTCCTGCATGTGTGTATTTTATGGTAGTTTATTTATGCTTATCAAAAACTTGAAGCAAACACAATGTCCTTCAATAGATAAATGGATAAAAAGAAACGTACAAGCAGCATATTTTTTAGTGATGAAAAAAATTGACTATGGAAGTCCTATAATACCATTGATGAACTTTAAATGTATATTCTTAGGTGAAATACGTCATTCTGTAAAGGCTACATACTGTATGATTCCAATTATATCATATCTTGAAAAGCCAAATTAAAAAAAAATAATAATAGGAGCTTCAGGGGAGGAGGAATAGATCAATATGAGAGCACAGGAAATTTTTAGGAAGTTGAATATACTCTATTATAAAGAATTATTGGATTATAATACAAGGGATAAAATAAATGTTTGATAGTGTATGCTGTTATAAATAAATTGTTGAATAAATGTATACGAGAATGGGCAAATCTGTCATGCAAAAAAATTCTTAATGCTTTCCATAGATTCCCTGTAACACTTCCACCACCACAATAAATACAGGCTGCATAATTTATTTCCCTCCAAAAAGTGCAAAATAGAAAAATGAAAAGTAAATAAATTTATAGTGAGAGACTTGGCAAACACTATCTCAAGTAAGTGATCAAGGTCAATACAAGTATTGGAAAACAACATTCATAATAGACACCTTGATGGGATTGGGTAAAACCACATTTTACCTCTGTGGTATTTTACCCCCAAATACATATATAACCCCAAACAACAAGTAAAACACCTTAATTATAACAGAGGAGTATTCTATAAATACTTCAGCGATCAACGTTATCAAAAATAAGGAAATACTGTGAAACAATCACATACAAGGATAGCTTAAGAAATACATCAACTAAATTTAATGTGGCATCCTCTATCTTCTTTGTGATCAAGGAACAGAAAAATACATTCATTTAATGTGGTACAGACTTTAGCTAAAAACAATGGGCCAATATCAGTTAATTATTTTTAACAAATGCCATGTTAACATAAGGTGTTAATAGAAAAAACAGAGTGTGGGTATATAGGAGATCTTTGTAGTAACTTTTCAAAATCTTCATAAAATTGCTCTGAAAAATAAATATTTTTAAAAAACTTTATATTTTATATTTTGAAATCCACTAACTGTAATGCAGTGAACCTGGATATGAAACTACAATAGAGAAGTCCTGTATGCTAATCCCTGGATCACTATGGAGTCACCCTCCAGAATGTAATGCCATAGCATTGTTATTTGAGCCTGGAATACATGTCTACAACACTATGCCAGAAAAATTGGGGGATTTATTGTTGCATCAGGTAGAATTAATTGCCCTAAGAGCTGCAATATTTTTATGATGTTAGCTCTAAAATTTTTAATACTTTACATGCCACTGTAAATGATAGTGGACAATAAAAGTTATATTGAGCCCATTTTAAATGTTAGGCACATATATTTATTTGTGCCTGGGGATACAGTGTTGAAGAAGACAGAAAACCTTCTATTAGTGCAACGAATTCAATAGGAAGGAATAGAATGTGGAGGATGAAGAGGAATTGATGGAAAGAAGGAAGAAGCAAGTTGTGATGTCAGGATGGGGAGCATCGCTCAGTAAAATCCAAATATGAGTTACTTCTTGAGAAGAAGCTATCAGAGGATGTAATCTAAATTTAAGTATGCTATTTCTTCCTGTCTGTATTTCAATACAATAATGAAATTGTCCTAAAGCAGTAGAGTTTCTGGACAATAAAATAAATCTTTAAATACATATTTCCTTTGGTTTTTTAGCACATGATGCCATACATATACTTTCCAGAAGAAAAAGAACTGTTCCTGAGGGAAAAGGAGAAATAAAAATTAATTCATCTTTAATATACATAATATATGGGTCTCTACTAACATATTTTATAATATTCATGTCACAAGAATTAATTAGGGCAAAGCTCACTACAGAATATGACGTTTTTAAAATCATTTTAAATAAGCATATTTGAGGGGAAATGGGTGAAAAATTGGTAATAATTTTTTCATAGTTGCTTTATTTTCTTTTTGCTAACAGGATAATAATAATTACCTATAATTAGAGTTCAATTTGATGTTGAACTAATGTGTAAAGATTTTCTTAAATTATCTAATTAATTGATAAAAAGTTAGCTTTTGTAGGATGTGACTTATCTTATTTATCAGAAGTGAATAATGAGTCAGGTTCAATGGCCCACACCTGTAATCCTAGCAGCTTGGGACCCTGAGGCAGTAGGATGGCAGGGCTGAAGCCAGACTAAGTAATTTAGCAAGGTTATAAGCAAACTAGTGAGACCCTGTCTCAAAATAAACAAATGAATAAACAAACAAACGAATGTATAAAAAAGGACAGGGAATGTGTCTCAGTGATTGAGTGACCCTGGTACCAAAAAAAAAAAAGTTATTAATGAATAAGGGAAAAGTTAAATCAAATAGTAGTGCCTATTGTTATATGAACAACACTTTGAGAAATGATTGGACAAGATATGGAAAAGTAGGTTTAATTTCTTCTCTGCATAAACTCGTTTAATGAAGAATTTCATAATATAGAAAGTATTGTGTGATTGTATAGACAAATTCTTGTATTTTGATACACTTAATTTCTTTAAAATATACCTTCATAATACTGATCCTCAAATTAGAAGAAACTTTTTATGGAACTGTTAGAGTAGAAAGGTAAAATTCAACTTGCATTTGGTTGTTTAACTTCTTCTTAAGAGAAAATAACTGAGTGAACTTTTTTGGGGAGGGTAATTGCTTTTATGAGCTGTAATACGCACAGTGCATCTGAATAAGTTCAGTTAAATTTTCAAGAAAAAGAGAAGAATGATCTTACACAATCAAGAAAATGAATAATTTTAAAAATTTATAAGCTAAAATATGACAGTAATTTTCTGAAGCAGTCAGGCACATTGCCCTTTTATATTACCAGGCCCAATGAATTATGAATGTTGGCTGAATAAAAAGCCTGAGGGTGACAATGGAGCCACATTTGTCATTCACACTTACAGAATGTTCACTGCCCTAGCTGGATTTGCAAATCTTTTCATTATTTCTGGATACTAAGGATTTAGGAAAGTACACAAGGAATACTTCAGGGTTAAGTAGATGAAATACTAATTGCTAGCCATGACAATAAGTTTAAGTATGCAGATTCTTCAGTCTTTTGAACTATGTAAGTAGTCAAGATCAGCAAATCTCCCTCATTCTAACCTACCTGAACATGTAGAAGCAAAAATCAAAGTAAAAAGGCAGTTTTCAAGTGCATACATCTCATCTGCAGGAATCATGAGTGGGAAAAACAGGTGTTCTGAGAGATTCTACAGTGCTTGCGTTGCTAAGGAAACCACTTTCATCAGTTTGGAAAGGCTGATAACCTGGACTTTGCTGCCAAATTGCTATCAACAAAGGTTGGAACTGGTATGAGCATACATGCGCAAATGAAAACTATGTGGTAGTTTTAAAAACAACTCAATGATAAGGTTGCATTGAGACATGCTTGGGAAAATAGTTGTATATTAAACAAGAATGGTTGTGTAATTGCTAAATAATTTGAAACTGATTCATCTGAACCGATGCCTTCAACTAAAGTATAAAAATAGAAAATGTTGATGTATCTATAAAAGTGGCAGATACAGCATTAAAGAAGTTAAAGTCATATATGTTTTATTTATTACATAGCAAAACTTGAGTATTATTTTAATTTAATCTTAATTATATAAAATAGAAGTGAGTACTGGTTAGTTTTATTAGACTTTTTTCTAAATATTTATTTTTTGGTTATAGGTGGACAGAATATCTTTATTTTTATGTTTATTTGGTGCTGAGGATCGAACCCAGTGCCTCTCGCGTGCTAGGCGAGCACGCTACCACTGTGCCATAAACTCAGCCCCTTTATTAGACATTTATATATAGTGATCAGTTATTTCCTGATTGTTATTTCCAAGTTATGTGTAAGAAAAAGAAGTATATGCACAGATGTTGTAATTGACTGACATTGCTAGAAAAAATACATGATTAATATATAACACGTCCCACTCTCAGATTTTGTGCCAAGAATTGGCTAATAAAGGTACTATAAAATCATCCTTGTTGAAGTCCTTATGGAATGGTTTCACTTTTATTTTCTTATTTGTAGCACTAAATAACATAAAAGTATACATCTGCGGCTTGAGAGAAGGATGTAGCAAGGAAGTTATAAAGAAAACCTCTCTTATTTCTCAACTTTGATTAGTGCAAATGTAGATGTATTCATTTTGCATTTGATACACAAGATCTATACATCTTTTACACCATAAAAAATAATTAGAATTATAGATTATAAAAATCTTAGCAAAATTTACAGCTTTAACTAAGTTTGCACTGCTTACTATTTTTTAAAAGTTTCAAAATTTTCAAAGAAAACAGTGTAAGTGTATTTCTGAGATTGAGGAATATTATCAAACTTTCATATTGACCATTTAGTAACAGAGTATGATTAGATTATATTACATTACCAAATCTATTTTTAATCTTAAAATAAAAACTAAATGTTATTTTTCATTATGTACAAATTTTTCAAATTTCAAGGTAGAAAGAGAAATGGCATTTTCATTATATCTCATTTTCATCACAGTTTGCTTTAGAAACAGTTATATAATTTTGGCTTAGTTTGACAGAACTGGCACATCTCATCTACAGATCATGGTACAATTTGATATTTATAAACTATCAAGTTTTCTATAAATACATGGTTCTAGTTTCCATGGAAATTTAGTAATCACTAGAGCTGATTTTTGTTTATCTTTCTTAGTAGAATTAAATAATGCTATTTGTAGAGCTGTATTTTAAAGTTCTTAACAATCAACTCTTTGTCAGTTTTATAGAACCAATATGCTTTTTTGTGATTTGAAAGTGCACACATATATCACAACATCACACCTACAAGTAAGAGTTCCATATGTAAACAATCAAATGAAAATTATTTGTTTCTGGTGTTTTACTCTTTTTTTGTCATTTTGTTAAATTTTGGTTTTAATTTGTAACAAGAACATATTAACACAAATTACATCACAAAGATTTAAAAATTGAATGAATGAATATGTGTATGGTATTCAGAAACATGCCTTGTTCATGTTTAAATGGTGGATAAATGTTTTTATTCTAATAAAAGTTCTAGAAAGGAAGGATTCTCTGAAGAGTACCTGGTATACAGTAAACATTCAATAAAAATTCATAAATTCATTAAACCAAGAGTTTATCAATTTTTTCTACATTTTTATTACATTAAATATTTATGGTATTTTATTATTCTATTTATTACACTACTTTTATTATTATTTCTAGTATGATAATCATTATGTTTAACATATTACATTTATTTCTTATAGTAAATACCTATTATAGTATTTGTTGTGTAAATACTTATTTTATCACAGTAAATGGGGACTAGAAAGCCTACATTTTATACCAATGTTTTTCAAACTGGCTAAGCTAACCATTCTATATTTACATAGATTTTTCCAAGATGTGTGTAAGCTGAATACTCCGAGTCATTTTCAAATAGTCAATTACTATAAATACTACAACAAAACAAAGCGAAACAAAAGTTGCCTTTTGACATTCTTACTTTTCTATATTACACTAAGAAAATCCTCTTTTTTTTTTTTTTTTTTGGTACTGGAGATTGAACTCAGGGGCACCTGACCACTGAGCCACATTCCCAGCCCTATTTTGTGTTTTATGTAGAGACAGGGTCTCACTGAGTTGCTTAGTGCCTCGCAGTTGCTGAGGCTGGCTTTGAAATCACGATTCTCCTGTCTCAGCCTCCCTAAGTGCTGGGATTACAGGCTTGCGCCACCGTCTCATTTTTTAATTTACCAATTGTTACCAGAATATTTCCCTTTGTTTTAAGATGGCATTGTTTCATAAAAATATTTTTCCCCCAATTTTTCTAAGTTTAGTCATTAGGAAATCATTCAGGTTGTCTTCTAGTTTCTTTTGATATTTTTTCTTTTTAATTTTTTTCTTACTTCTGAAACCAGCAGGATATTTCCTATATACATCTTGTCATATGCATCAGCACAATCAAGAATCAATTGCTTTTTTTATAAGAACACTGGTTCCTTCATTAAACAATGGCATTTAGAAATCATGGTAAAATATTCATACTAGATAAAGGGAGCTGGAAAATATATGTAAGTTCTTTGTACAAATATTCAAATTTTATGAACCACAAATTATTTTGAAACTTTAAAAAGTTTAAACATACTGGTATATGAAAAAGTTCAAACATACTGATGTAAGAAACAATTATTCAAAACTTAGAGACAAAGGAATAGATTAAGGAAATGAATTTGTAAGGTCATGCAACAGATGCAGGCATGAATAATTTGTTCTCTACAAAATGTATCTTTGTGTTTCCATATTTCTGTTGGAATATATTTCAGGCATGGGAGAAATTGCTTAATTGATAGATTATCTAATAGGAAATATAACCTGAAATGTTACTTCATTTAATATAGGTACAGTTTCTAATTTTTTATCGGCTGGAAAATTCATTTCACCATTCTTTTGGGGGACCATAAAGTCTACCATTCATCAATTCCTCCTTTGGACAAGCTTCACCATCTTACTAATTCTCCACTCAAAGAGTCAAATAATTTCAATGTGCTCATATTTTTTAATATTTTATTAAACTTATGGTACTAAATTTTAAAAAATTATGAGCATAGTAATAATTATGAGCATAATGATTAAAATATACATTTCAAATTTACCTTTTACACATTTTGAATAAGATTAAAACTTATTTAAAATACAGCATTTCAATCTTCATTAATGTGTTGCAAATTCAAATATATTTAGAAGGAAAGAAAGGAAATGCTGAAATGTTTAAATCAATTTACACTTTTTTTCTCCTTAGCCATTATCAAATCATGCATTACACCTGATGGAGAGTTATCTGAGCCAATCACAAATTGGATCTATAAAAAATATTGAAGAACATTTGCTTTTGTACCATATACACACCGTGTCTTTGTCTATCCTAGAAATATATTTCAAAAGTGTAATGGTTGTCATGGAGATAGTTATTAATACATTTGTTTTAATTGAAAACATAGAAGTGTTCTTCAAATTTCATCTCCTGAAAAACCTATTAAGAAACTATTAAAATATTGTTATGATAGTATACATTGTCCCTTAGTGTAGTCTGTCAATAAACTTAACTTTTCTGGTTTTCTTTTTTCTGGTGGATGTTTGGAGAGTCAATATTTGTCAATCTCTAGAGGCTCCACTCAGATTGAGTTATTACATCCCCAAGGACAACATTTTGAAAGAACTTGCTAAGAAGTCCCCAGACTCATTCTCCCAGTGAAAGTGAGATAAAGTGAAAAGTCAGACTGCAGAGAGCAGGCTGTGCCCAGCTCTGTGTTACACAATGTGTAAAACAGTGCACAGCCTGTACCCAAACCTGAGTTTTGTACCGCAGTAGTTTGCCATGAGCTGCTTCATTTTAAGTATAGGTGAAAGATAGTATGACTCACACATGTTTGTGTAAGTGAAGAACCACCATCTGCACACTAATAAAGCACAAATTGAAAAATAACTTACACATGCCAATTTATCAAACTAAATCAAGGAGTCCATAGACACATGGACATCCCAAGTCATTACAGTTAACACCAG
Source organism: Geosciurus inauris (assembly GCA_004024805.1). Classification (NCBI taxonomy): domain Eukaryota; kingdom Metazoa; phylum Chordata; class Mammalia; order Rodentia; family Sciuridae; genus Geosciurus; species Geosciurus inauris. The sequence goes on from PVHX01004758.1 coordinate 85,288, forward strand.
ACATGGGAGGTTATCAATTTAACCAGATGCAACTCCCTCACCTAAGATCCCTAAAAAGAGAAACCACCACTTCTGTTCACTTGCCACAAGCCCAGGAAAACTGCCACAGTGACAAATCCCCAATTTCCTATCCCATTGGACTTCGGCAGAGCACAGTTGCCCCTGCCTGGAATGAACAACCATGGCCCACACTAAGCTGACAACTCAAGCAGAAACTCCAAGCTGACACCTTAAGCTTAATATCCAAAAAATGAAACTGTTGTATGTTGGGACCCTCTGCTTTGAAAACACTGGAGGACTGATTAAATAAAATCCTTATCTGACCACCTACAGTAACTCTGAATTCATTTCTCTCTCCACCTGTGTTCTTGGATCAGCAACCTATAACTGGCCATCCTAACTCTTTGTTAGTCTTTCTAGGTTCTATTTATATATAATTGTGTGAAGTGTGTTGTGCAACGTGAGTGTTATAGATATTATAAATTAAAATTGTAATTAAAAAAATTGTATTTGCTCGTGGTGATCCATGAGTGTTCAGAGAACTACCACCAATAAAAATAAGATAGCCCATGAATTTATTTTTATCCAAGACATTCTGACACTGTGGAAAGACACAAACATATCTGGTTAATGTCAGTGACAAAGCTTGCTCACAATACACACATCTAATCTATGTTGCAATAATGGAATTTCCATATACGGTCACTTCATTTTGTCACTTAGGAAAGGAATCTTCAAAAACAATCACTTGATTAAATGATTATATTTCAAAACTTTTCCTGTGAGAAAATCTGGCTTATCTAACAGAACTACCATCTGTCTTTGTGTCTATTCCAATTACTGTCTGCTATGTGTTTAAAAGGAAAAATATAGGCAGAAGATCAACATAGACTTGATGGTTTATCCTTGGACTTTCTAAAAAGTCCTCATGGGTTTAGTAGGCCCTTTTGGCCCAGCATTAATTTCACAAACTTTGCATTGGGTCCCCCTTTTCAAAATAACACAGAAGCTTCCTTTAATTTAATCATTAATGACCTTGAGACCACTTTTATTTTGTTGCTTGTGGCCAGTGCTGAAAGATTTGTTTCACATTGAATTTGTGATGACCTAGTTTTGAACAGATCATGTAGAAATAAGATTTTTACAAGCATGATTCTATCTATGTTGAAGTTCTCATGTGCACGTATTTTAGAAAAGCATAATTCTACCAAATAAATTCTCAAAATTCCATGATTAAAGAACTATTAATTGCTCCTTGGACACATGATTAGAAAAAGTAATGTAATTGTCATGAGAAGAATTCTTTATTTCCAGTTTAAAAGAAAAAGAGGGATTATAGTAATTAATGTTGAAAATATTCCATTCTTTCATTTCTCTACCTTGTGGTACACTTATGTAATATCACACAGCAAATAAAATTTTTAGAAGAATGTTGTTATTTAATAAGCCATAAAGTTTTTCTTTATGCACATGAAAAAACGGGTCTTCCCACAAATAATTTTTCTCTTGCTTGCAGAGAAAATTAGTTTTTCAGATCGCTAATTATGTATATGCCTCACTCAAGGCCAGGTATCTTTTACATTTTTTTTTGTAATTTTTATTTTAATTTACTTTCTAATAAGAAACTTCAGGCATTTGATAACCATAAAAGGTTTTCTATCATTATACACACACTCTAGAAATATCTAGAAAGAAAAGCAATTTATACTATCTTTATGAAATTAAATTATTACAACTTGTTTTTACTGAAATGTTACCTCAGAAGAAATTATTGAAAAAATTGTTAATGGCCTTCCTTCCAAGGTAAGAAGAAATGCAAGCCACTTTGAACTTTTCTCAGGAGTTAAAGAAATTTAATAGTTTAAACATAAGACTACAGAGTTTTATTTGTAAGGGTCTAGATAAAATTCATATGAGCTGATAATTTTTAAACATATTATAATCAAGTATTTTTAGTTTTAAAAATACTGTGTCTTCCAAATAGATCCTATTATCATTTAGTTAACACACTCTTTTAGTTAATTATAATATGTATGTAATATGTTAAAAGTAAATACTGTCATTTCATTTTATCTACTATATTTATAACCATATGTTTATGTACTTCTGAACACACAAACACATACATATACCAGCATATTAAGATTAAGAACACAAAGTAATAAAGGATAATTTAAAAAATACAAGTTGACATCATATTGTAAATAAAAAAAAATGTAAAATGACCTGTACTAGTATAGGTTTTTCTTACAAATAAAATATTTAAAAGAAAAAATAAATTACCATATTTTTTTTGCTCTTGCTATATTTTTTCCACATTTTTTACTGGTTATTATAATTGTACATAATAATGGGATTTGTTTTTGCATATTTGTACATGCACACAAGGTAGCAATATAATTTGGCTAATCTCTCTCCCCAGCACTTCTCTCCTTTTTTTTTTTTTGTACCAGGGATTGAATTCAAGGGTACTCAACCACTGAGCCACATCCCCAGGCCTATTTTTGTGTTTTATGTGGAGACAGTGTGTCACTGAGTTGCTTAGTGCCTCGCCATTGCTGAGGCTGGCTTTGAACTTGTGATTCTCCTGTCTCAGCCTCCCTAAGTGCTGGGATTACAGGCTTGTGCCACCACGCCTGGCTCCTACTGTATAGCTTAATTTAATGTTAATGAATTTATTCACTTAAGGAGATTTTATGAATAATTTATTGGAAATTATCACATGAAAAAATTACAAGAGTAAATCAGAGATTTGTGTTTGTTTCTTTAAAAGGCCAGAGTTGCAGGTCATGGTGACCCAGGCCTGTAATTCTAGTGACTTGGGAGGCTGAGGCAGGAGGATCAAAAGCTAAAACCAGACCTCAGCAATTCTGCATGGCCCTATGCAACTTAGTGAGACCAGTCTCTAAATAAAATACAAAAAAGGGCTGTGAATATGGTTCAGTGATTAAGTGCTCCTGGGTTCAATCCCTGGTATCAAAAAAAAAAAAAAAAATGGCCAGAGTTTTGTGTTCAAAACCAGTAATTCTTTTTAACTGTTAAATTATCCTCTTAATGCTCCAGGAATTTGGCATATTCTGAACTATCTAGACAAGGAATCTTCATTAAAAATTTGCTAATTATTATTCTTACTTGTTCCTCTGAATTTTCAGAATTTTCCAGTAACTCTTTCTTGCCTTTATTTTTAAAATTTTGTATTGGTGCATACTAACTGTACACAACAGTGAAATATTACGATTTTTTGTTCCTAGCTCCTCTGACAACTCTTCTTGATTTTGCCTACAAATTAAATCATTCAGAATAATCAAATATTCAGAATAATCAAATATTTATTGACTATTGATTTCGGCCAGTATAGAATAATTCCATGGCAGCTTTTCTCTCTTACTGATTGTTTATAGCTAAAGTGTCTGAAGAAAATTAAAACAACTATCAAGAATTCTGGAAAGTAATCAGAAGTCAGGAGATTATGAAAGTGATTGAAAATTTCAAGCAAGCAATAATACATTTGGAGGTGAGTTTTCAGGCTTTGTTTTTTCTCTGTATATTTTCATTTTGTTTTTTTTTTTACTTTTCCCCTAGCAAGCACACTATGCTGAGCTATTAAGAGCTGTCGTGGACAAATGAAAAAACAAAACAAAATAAAACAAAAACAACAAAAGTAACTCTGAGAAAGAATTGGAAAATGCACACCTGGATTTACCTTAGGGAGAATCTCATTTATTTTTTTTACGTTTTAATAACATTTGTGTTTCCCCAGACATATGACTAGTATATATAAAAAGGCTTTTTAACTTTATGAATGGAATAATGGGAAAAAAAAAACATGTATATTTGTTCAACATTTTAATTAACTCAAATAAATTGTAGTGTTCTTTCATTTATAAAACTTAAGAAAAATGTCAACGTATTTAAAATAATTGCTAGGAATATAGCCTTGTTTAAATAAAGGAACAACATATCCAATATATGCTTGGATATTTGCATAGTATATCACTACCAAAATCATTAGCACTAGCCAATAAACCATCATACAAATACAATGTCTGACCTCACTGGCTCCCAGGGATAATGGCTTTGGCTATAATTTTTGACTTTTTTTGGGGGGGGGTAGGGGGAGTACTGGGGATTATTTTGTAGTTTATTTAGAGACAGGGTCTCACTGAGTAGCTTAGTGCCTTGCTGTGTCTAAGACTAGTTTTGAACTTATGACCCTCCATTCTCAGCCTCTCTCCAGAGCCACTGGTATTATAGGTGTGTGCTATTGCCCATGGCCTTGTGACTTCTTATTAACATGAAAATTCCACTCATTGAGAGACTTTTACCTGAAACCAAATATGGTAGGAGATTCCAGGAAATATCATTCCCTGTTTAATATAAGATTGATTATGTTTTATCATTCTCTATCTTAAGTTATCCAAATCACAGTAATACAACATATGAATAGTTCTCAAGAGAAAACCCTTTTTCCAAAGATGATTTCCTATTTGTAGAAATTTAACATGAATAAAATACTAACTTCCTTAAAACTAATTCAAGGAGATTTATTTTCCATAGTATTTTTTGTCCTATAGACAATACCTGCTACACTCAAAATAAAAAATATTATGTACCAGGTGTGGTGGCATATCCCTGTAATCCCAGTGGCTGGGGAGGCTGAGACAGCAGGATTATGAGTTCAAAACCAGCAACTCTGTGAGGCCCTAAGCAAATTAGTAAGATCCTGTCTCTAAATAAATAAAATATAAAAAAGAGCTGGAGATTTGGCTCACTGGTTCAGCACCTCTGGGTTCAATCCCCAGTACACCCCCCAAAATAAAGATACAGGCAAAATTATCACAGTAAAATGGAAGACTAGGAATCTGATTTAAAACCAAAAGAGTTCTTCCTAAAATAGGTTATTCTTAAACTATTTGGAACTCAAATTCAATAAAATAACAATTATTTGGACATAATAATTATGTTGTTACCAAAGAGTAGAGTATAACTTAAAAAAATTTCACTGAAATTTATATGTGTGTGTGTTGGGGGGCAGAGAGAGAAAGAGAGAAAGGGGGGATTAAATCCTCCAAAATTCCATCCCTGGGTACAGAAATTGATAATCCTCCAGAATTTCTTATGTTTTCATTTTCCTTTCTTTACAAATAGGATATGTACTTAATAATACAGTTTGGTTATCACTATAAGCTAGTTTATATAGGCTTACCAAAATTTTAAAGACAAAAAATGGGGGCTGGGATTGTAGCTCAGTGGTAGAGTGCTTGCCTCGCATGCGTGAGGCCTTGGGTTCGATCCTCAGCACCACATACAAACCAATAAAATAAAGACATTAAAAAAAAAAGACAAAAAATGGGATTCAGTACTCTATTATTAATATACTATAACTAGCCTTTCTTGAGATACATATTTGGTTTGTTCATTTTCTTTTTAAATTTTGAGAAATACATCCATGAATAGTTTGTTTATATTTTGTGGACTATTGATGAATAAAACTTTTCATTGTTTGAAGTTTCAATTTAATATGGAAGTATGAAACAATGTGTGAACACATCCATAATAATGATGTAATCTACTGTACTTTATAAGGGAAAAGGACATGATATAAATGAAAACAACCTGCCAAAGACACAGAGGAAAATTATAAAATCTAACAATTTATAGCACTTAATATCAAATGCTTAGGGCCTTTAAATTCCTTTGTTTTATTTCTATGAAGGACATATATAAGTTCAGGAATCTGTATACAAAAATGTTCACATTTTGCTTTATTTTATTTATAAGTATTTCATTTACTTACACATGCTAGTGTACATATGTACATGTAGCTTACAGTATAACATTTAAGATTTATAATTATTCATTAATTATAATTTGAATTCTTCCTCTTTTTTAAATATAGAAAGATATAAGGAATGTGGTGTTTTTTTTACTTTTTAATTATTTCTTTTTTATTACTATTATAGGAAATTTGTATGGAGAATTATACAATATGGTTTAATTATATTCCAGTTAATTAATTTCTCTGCATCCAGAAAATATAAAAATCCTGTTTGGTTGTCTGTATGTTGAGAACTTTAAACTGCTTTTATTGGTACCTGAAATAAAGCTTAAGAAAAATGCCAAATACAAATTTTTTGAATTCAAAGTAAATTCACATAAGCTTAAGTTTTCTTTAGAGTAAATACTAAATATGTGGGGCTGGGATTGTAGCTCAGCGGTAGAGCGCTTGCCTCGCATGCGTGAGGCCCTGGGTTCGATCCTCAGCACCGCATACAAAGCAATAAAATAAAGACATTGTGTCCATCTACAACTAAAAAAATATATATATTAAAAAAAACTAAATATGTATTTATTAAATAACATTGAGCAGAAACAGTCTCCAAAGTATTTATAACATGAAGATGTGAAAAAAAATGACAAGTTGATGTGAAATGGGCTTTAGGCATACCCAGTATTATCATCCACATCATTGTGTAACTCAAAAACTCAAAAACTCATTTAAATTGTTTTAAAATAAGGATATTGCTGTGTTTAAGGTAAGTATTCCTTATTTCAGTTTAATTTAATTCAACAAACTATTTTCAGATGTTACTATCTACCAAACACCATAACAGCTATTGGGTGTATACAATATTGTATCTGTTTCAGATGCTTAAATATAGAGAAAATATAATTACGTTCGGAAATTATGAAATAATTTCATTCTGTAAACATTACAAAAGTGATGAGAATATTGCGGCAAAAAGATAGATAATTTCTGAAATGTGGAATATTGCATTTAATATCTAAAATGCATATATTTGTCATGTCAAACTTTTAGATAATATTCATGTATTCTTTATTTGTTTACTTATAACTCTGAATCCTTATAATCACCTCTGTTTTGCAATAGCCTTATTTTATAATGAGGACTATAAGAATTAGAAAGACTCAGTGTCTTCTCAGTGGATCAGAAATTATAAAATACATCCATCTAACTACATTTCTTACTGATGTGATACCTGACTCAAGTCAGAAGTATAGCTTCCAATCAGTTTTATGGAGTGATAAAATTGTGAGCATGTGGGTTGAAATGATGGTGGTGGTCATATGCTTGCATTTAAAAATAACTAAAAACCAGAGAAAGATCAGAGCCCAGTGTCCCACACCTGTAATCCCAGAGGCTTGGGAGGCTAAGGCAGGAGGATTACAAGTTCAAAGCCTGCCTCAGCAAAAGCAAGGAACTAAGCAACTCAATGAGACTATGTATCTAAATAAAATACAAAATATGGCTGGGGATGTGGTTCAGTGATTGAGTGCTCCTTGTAGGAGACCTGGTCATGCAAGTGTGGTACAGGATGAGCTGCCAGGCTGAGCAGGCGGGAACACCCTGCTCTCTCTGGTCTTGAAACACCAGCCCTTTGCCAACTGATGTGCCCAGAGACTTCTCTCCCACTGGCCCCGGCTCTTTGCCAACTGATATGTCCAGCCGGACCTCTCTTCTTCTGACCTTGGCTCCTTGCCCTTGGGCCCGGCTTCTCGCCAGCTTCCCCTAGTCCCGGACTGATACCAACTCCGGACTGATACCTGTTCTGGCTTCTTGCAAGCCAGCCTTGGCTTCTCGCCAACTAAGATGTCCTTTTAGGTAATTGGCTAAAAATCAATTAGGTAATCCCTGGTTGGACACCCTTATGTATATAAGCTCCTGTATTCCAATAAACCTTGGAGCTGTGTCATGAACACTGCCACACTCACTTCCTATCAGACCACCCTGTTCCAGAATTAACAATACCCCCGAGTTCAATATCTAGTACCAAAAATAATAAATTAATTAATTAAATAAAATTACTTATCATTATGCCTGAGCAATAAAAGATATATAGTAACCCAAAACTGAAAATAACTCAGATGCTTATTGACAGGAGATTGGATAAACAAATTGTGCAATGCATTTTTTAATGCAGTATATTAGAATTAATCATGGTACATGCATCAAAACAGAAGAATTTAAGGAATATTATGATGCACAGAAGAAGCCAAGAATAATAAATACTTACATGAAATTTTCAAGCAGCAAAACTAATTATAGAAAATAGATTTTTAATCAAGCATGAGTACTTAAAGCATGGACATGGTTTATATAGCTAGATAAGGAGATCCTTAACTGAAGAATTTATAATAATTTTCACAAATATATTAGTTGAGAAAACATTTGGGATATTCTGTTTCTTGGACTTAACCATTTCAACTAGGATGAAAAAAATAAAATACAATAACTGTGTCAGAGTGAAGTATTGAAACTCATATTTGCACTATGATTGTATCATCTATTAGTTCTAAGCCTGTTAGGAAGTAATTGAATCTTAATGAAATCTAGAGTCCTAAAACTGAAGTTAGAAAAATTCTCTCATTTAGCTCCAATGGTCATCATATGTCATGATACATATCAGAATTAACTAATAAAGTGACTGGAACTTTGCACTTGAGATTAGTTTACATTACCCACGCCCAAACAAACAAAAAGCCTTTAATTCTTTAGTCAGTTAGTTGTATTTGGAGTGAGATGTGTAGGTTACATGAGAACTGTAAAATGCTGATGTGTAATTATCATCAAGTGTACAATAGTTTGATTATTTTCTTGTAGTTCCAACTAAATTTTTTTCTGAATGAAAATAATCAAGTATATTGAACTAATTGTAAATCTTTGTCTTGTTTATAAGCTTATTTTGTTTTCCTACCATGTAGCACAGTAAAACTGTGGAATCATAGGTGTTTAATTTTTATATACATTACAATTTTATAGCACATGATGGTATTGTTCTTATATATTATTACATTGTCAAAAATTACTCAGAGGTATTTTTTGGTGTAACTACAAATACCTAACGAATGTTCCATGAACCCTGAAGAGAAAATATGCTTATTTTTCCACTGTCCCTAAAAGCTCTTTTTCAAAAATGAAATAACAAAATAAAGTTCATTGAGAATTTGATAAAAAATTGCAACATACAACACTATTAAATTCACATGAAAAATATTAATTAATGTGAAATGCCAATGCTAAGCAATTTTACTGTCCTGATCCTATTCATAAAAATGAATATTGCTCTAAACAACATTAATGCTGTGTAAAACGTGAAGATATTCTAAAGTATCTCAGAATTTTTTAAAAAATCTTACATAGATGCTGTGCCATGGAATTTTCCTTAGTGATGAAAATGCCTATTATTATGGATTTTTTGCCATGATAGTCACTAGTCACAAGTATCTTTTGAACTCTTGAATTTTAATTAACATGACTATGGAAGTGGCTACTGTATTGGACAGGACAGTCTCGGGTTGATAATAAGAGTTATTTCCACATAGGACCACTATCCACAGCAGGCATTATTAACTATGATGAAGGAAAATAAACTGGAATGTTGTCATTATAGAAGTTTGCGAAGGTTCAAAGCCTAAATTACTCCCCTATCATTTCAGTCTTCTCTATATAATGGTGGTACTAATACTGCCAATATCACATGTTCTTAAAAAACTAAATTAATTGATTCACAAGATTTATTTAATTTCCTTCTATAGAAGCTCTCAGGAGACATTGATCATTTTTAATGTTTATCCCTAGTGTAATATGTTATAAAATTTTAATATTTCCCCAAAAGAGAAAATTTCATTAAATGTTCAGATGAAGTAGGATTTGATTACCTATGGGAGAAACACCATTGATAAAACTCTGAAGTTTTTTATTATTGTTGTTCCAACTGAGTATTTTAGTACATTCTTTTATAATTTTTTTTCCTTTGAGATCTAGTAACCAAGTTTTACAAAATGAATACAAAAGAAAAAGACCTGAGATTGGACAGGTTTATGTCCAGCTCTGTCCCTTGTTAGTATTGTTGTTCTGGGATATTATTTACAGTGATAGCCTACAGCCAAATAATTATCTCTAGAAATAAAAACAGCAACAGTAATAGAATAGGAGGAAATATACTAAGAGGCAATAAATTCACATGATGCTTTTTGCAATGGGTAAAATAGTCAACTCAATAAATATAAACCAACATAAAACAACAAGTGGACCAGCAAGTATACCACATTTCTAGAAATCTGGCCTCTTGATGATGCCATTGCCTCATATATGTGACAATGCTAGCCATTTCAAAGAGTTTAGTTTAGATTTTTGGTGGTTGTTGTTTTAACATCTTCTAACTGAACTGAAAACTCTATGCTCATATTAACTCATCCATAATGTGACATGAACTTAATAGATAATAAGCACAGCGCATTCTGAGTGATTAGTAGAATAATAATCAAAGAGCAGATATCTGAATACCATTATCTAACAAAATGAGACAATGTGGGTACATTTCTAATACTTCTTTCTATAAGTAGTCATTAATTTGGTAATTTCACTTTTTCCAGATTAGTATACAAACTGTGATATGTCTCCTGGTAATCTCTCAATATCATCAAATGAAAATGAAATTATAAAGGGCTTGCTGAGCAAATTAAGATATTAATAAATGGATAAGCATTTCATTACAAAACAAAGCAAATCAAACTCATCTATATTGAATGAAAGCAAATGCACTACATTGGCAGAGTGTAGGATATTCAATAATAAAGGTTAAGAAGAAAAGGTATTGTAGCATAAAATGAAAATCTCTTCCATGTATTCTTTTTAAACTTGCTACTTCACATTTACATTTTTCTTTCCCTTTGAATTTGAGGCACCCAGGAAAATGAACAGGTAATGGGATAAGGATAGAAATAATGAGGACAATACATTTCAAGGCCTCGTCCCTAAAACTTCCAATAAGATCCTTCATATTACCTTTCTCTATATACTCTGGTTGAATGTGTTAGGGAAGATTTCTGGTCACATGCGAAAAATGGAAAAAGACTAAGGACTGGAAAGACTGAGCAAACATTGTCCACATACCACTCCTCCACATTAAAGTGCAATGTATGAATAACAAAACACTTGTTTTATTAAACTGATGAGATTTGAGAATGTTCAGTAGAAAAGATTAAATTCAGATACATGAAGAGTGGTAGCTATCAAAGTGCTGTTTAGCTTTGAATTTCAGACATGTACCATAGTTCAGAGAAACAACTATCAATAAACAACAACAACATCATTTTGTATTCTAGACATTGGCCCAGCAATCTCTGGGGTAAGAGGTGATTAAAATAATACAGGATCATGCAGGACACTCCAAATGCCTATATTTTTTTCAGTACTTTTATTACACATATCATCTCTTGTGGTGTTCCTGTAGCAGAGAAAAATCTTCACTAGATAATACCACACTCAACTTCCTATGAAGGTCATCACAGATATGTTGAAATAAAATGGGAAAAATAGTGAAATGAATATGCTAAAGACTAGAACTGATTAACCATACTGAAAAAAGAACGTACATTTCAATTATCGTGTTCTGATTATGGGAAATCCAAATTCAACTTAATTGACACCTTTGTCAAATTCTTCAGGTCTATAAATTAGCTCCCTGGGACACATACTTCCAGGAAAGTTTAACAGAAGCATTTATAATTGATGTGTTAGCAGTCTCACAAGTATGCCAGGGAGTGCATTTAGGTGTCACTGGGAATTTTCAGCACTACTGGAGACGAACAAATTACCCAGCTGCAGTTCCTATGGAGTTTTACAAAAGATCTATTTTAAGTTTTTATTCACTTTGAGAAGATTTAGGAACAATATGAGATTAATGAGTTATACAGATAATGATTACAGATTTTATAATGCAAGAGATACCATCACTTATTCAACTATATTTGTCTATCAATGCAAGTTCCTTATCACCATAGAAACTCACAAAGACATTATGAAATCATTTTATGCTTAGTGATTTCCTACAAAATAACAGGTATTAATAGCAGTCTAAATTTAGTTGTTATTGTTATTGAAACAAAATATTACATTTTTCAGGTATGTATAGATTTTAGATAGGATATCAACATTGAAGTAAACAGTGCAATTTAAATGTAAACTATTAGGGGAAGGTAAGTAAACCCAACAAACAATTACATCTAAAATGTGAGCATTTCCACTTGTGCCTTTTCCAATTAACATATTGGAGCATTATAATTAAGGTACTTCTGAAGTGCATTTGTCATTGTCTAAGGAATGAATACTACCACAAAAAGGTAAGTATGCTTTCTGTCGTGTGTAAACTAAAAACAAAATATAAAATGACCTGAAAATAGAAGGACAATTAGGAAGGGAAAGGGTAGAAGGGAGAGAGAAGAAAGGAAAGGTAAGAGGAGTAGGAAGGGTGGATATGATAGGAGCATGTTATTTGCATGTATGGAAGTGTCACAATGTAACTGGTTAATTTGTATAATTGATATGATTGAATAATTATGATTAAAATAGAATGAGTCCTATCTCATCAGCATGAACATGAAACACCACAATTTTAATTGTACACTGTCAGAGATGATGGTGCAAAAGCATTGCTTTTCTTAATTTATTTTTGGAATTCCAAAAGCATTTTTCACAAATGAAAGAATTTTTCAAAATTGGATTATTATCATTTGCAAAAACTTTTGACAATGTTTGAAGAAAAATAGAATTCCAAGTATGCTTGCACATAAGTCAAAGTTTTGAATCGTAATCAGTGAAGTGTCTCATCTTCCTAAATACTGTGTTTTCCCTCATGATGATTAAGTAATAATGTAACAATTGGAAAATTTTGTCATGTGTTCATAAATTTATTTTTTCTTTGTTTCCATATTATTTTCAGGCCATTATCCCTGGTTTCTTAAGTTTTATTAAGTCTAAGTTTGTAAAATGCTAGATTTTTAAAAATCATTAGAAAACAAATATATTTTGCTTAAAGATATTTTAATATATTAAATAAATTAAACAGACTTGATACTTTTGTAATACGTTCATTTGGCTACACTTACTTGGATCTCCTAAACTATTTTCCTTGAATAATTCCTGTAGAGATAGATCATAAGAAATTTTTGTGTGATTTCAAAGTACAAATGACTGCGACATCATTTCATAGGCCACATACTTCATTTCTATGCTTGCTCATCTTATATCTACAAAATCAAGGTCAGAAAAACCAGGACTAATATCAAGGGCAGCTTGTCCTTGTGAACTTCTGCTCATGTTTACAGGCTCAGTTTCATTCTTGCCCTCCTATACCATGGCCAAGCATAAGCCAAGGTTAAAGAGGGCATTCAGGGTACAAAATTAAGATTTTCAGTGTAGGTGTAGTGTTTCTTTCCAAATTTGATATCCAAAACATAAATAAGACTGACACACTGACTCATATTGGCCCAGACCCAGGCCCAGGACTGACCCAGCTGACCCATGTGGGAGCCTGGGCCAAGGTCCAGGTTCTGTCCACATAGCCCAGGCCTAGACCCAGGACTACCCTCCACCAACCCAATTGAGAGAGCATGCTCAGGCTCAGGACCCATAGATCCCCAACCAGTGCAGGAGCCCAGGCCCAGATCAGGCCCAGGACTACTCCTATGCTGAGCAGAGGACAATACTGTGTCTCCACATTTACCAATGCCTGACTCTCCCTGGCTGCTTCCACCTTGGGATACTGCAGCCATTGCCATAATCCTCCACACATAGTAGCCTCCACCTTGGGATAAAAGACAGGGCCTGGAGGCAGCTGCCCACTGCAGCACAGCACTCCACAGCACAGCATCTCCAAAAAGGCAGTCCAAAGCCATTGTAAGTCCCACCATTGCAGTCTCATCTCTGAAAATGGTTACATCTATCTCAGGACACCCCAATTGCTAAGTTAAGTTACCTTCACTACTGCTGTCACAATCTTAAGTTGCAGTGGCATCCATCTTGGGACATTGGCTGGGAACTAGAAGATCAACACCAAGGTGAGGTACATGTAATATTCAGGGGCATAACAAGATTATAGGGTACACATTGCAATACTTTAGATCCACATTGCAAGAAAGAAGACACATAGACAACATGAAAAAACAAGTTAAAAAAGTACCCCAAACTAACCAAGATACTACAATAATAAAATCCATTAACAGTGCAGCTGATGAAATGTTAGAGAAAGAGTTCAGAATGTACATAATTAAAATGATCTGAGAATTAAACAATTACATAAGAGCACAAAGACAGGCAAAAATTGATCAAGTCAACAAAAAAATAAGACAGCAAATATAGGCAACCATCGATCACATCAACAAAGAGATAAGGGAGCAAATACAAGTAACAAAAGATTACATCAAGAAAAAATAGAGACTCTTGGAAAATACTAGTCAGATATTCTTGAAATGAAGGAAACAAGAAACCAAATAAAAAACAAAATAGAAAGTATGACTAACAGACTAGGTCACTTGGAAGACAGAACCTTGAATAATGAAGATAAAATATACAATCTTGAAAAAAGTTGACCACACAGTGAAGATGGTAAACAACCATGAACAGAATATCCAAGAATTAAAGGATAGCATCAAAAGACCAAATCTAAGGTTTACCAGGATAGAAAAAGGTACAGAGATTCAAAGCAAAGTGATGCACAATCCCTTCATTGAAAAAATATCAGAGAATTTCCAAAACATGAAGAATGTATTAGAAAATCAAATACAAGAAGTTTATGAGACATCAAATGTACAAAATGTACAAAATAAAGCAGATGCACACCAAGACATATTATAATAAGAATACCTAGCATAGACAATAAAGATAGAATTTTAAAGGCTGCAAGAGAGAAATCAGATTACAGATAGAGGGGGATCAAGTCAAATCTCAGCAGATTTTTCAACCCAGACCCTAAAAGCCAGGAGACTATGGAACAATATATACCAAGCTCTGAAAGAAAATGGATGCCAACCAAGAATCTTCTATCCAGCCAAATTAAGCTTCAGATTTGATGATGAAGTAAAAACCTTTCATGATTAACAAAAGTTAAAAGAATTTACAGTGAAAAAACATGCACTACAGAGCATTTTCAGCAAAAATTTCATGAAAAGGAATGAAAAACAACAATAAAAATCAGCAAAGAGAGGAACTACATTAAAGAAAAGGTCAATAAAAGAAGAAACCAAATCAAATTAAAAACCAAAAATGAACCAAAATAACCAGCAATACAAATCATATTTCAATAATAACCCTGAATATGAATGGCTTAAACTCATCAAATAAAAGATATAGACTGACAGATTGGATGAAAACAAAAAGACTCAATAATATACTGCCTTCAAGAGACTCATCTCGCAGGAAAAGATAGTCACAGACTGAAGGTGAAAGGGTGGGAAAAAATGTATCACTTACATGGACCTTGTTAAAAAGCAAGGGTTTCCATCCTCATATTGGATACGTGGACTTCAAACCAAAGTTAGTGAAAAGCGATAAAGAAGGATATTTCATACTTCTTAAGGGAATCATACATTAAGAAGACATAACAATCATAAACATCTATGCCCCAAACAATGGGGCATCTATATATATATATATATATATATCAAATAAGACCTTCTCAACCATAAGAATCAAGTAGAACACAACACAAAAATATTGGGTGATTTTAGCACCCCTTTCTCACTACTGGATAGACCCTAGAAACAAAAACTAAACAAAGAGACTACAGAACTTAATAAAACAATCAATCATTTAAACTTAACAAATATATAGAATATTCCATCCATCAACAAGCAAGTACCCTTTTTTCTCAGCAGCACATGGATTCTTCTCCAAAATAGACTATATGTTATGCCACAAAGCAAGTCTCAGCAAATACAAAAAAATAAGGATACTACCCTGCATTCTCTCTGACCATAATGGAATTAAATTATTAATCAATGATAAAATAAAAAATAAAAACTACTCCAACACTTGGAGATTAAATAATATGATAATGAATGACACTTGGATAACAGAAAACATCAGGGAGGAGATAAAATTCTTAGAGGTTAATGAGAACTCTGAGACAACATATCAAAATTTCTAGGACACTATGAAGGCAGTGCTAAGAGGAAAGTTCATTTCATTAAGCTCATTCATTAAAAGAATAAAAATTCAACAAATAACCACCTGACATTATATTTCAAAGTCCTATAAGAAGCTAAACAAATCAACACCAAAATCAGTAAAAGACAGGAAATAATTAAAATTAATGTGGAAATCAATGAAATTGAAACAAAAGAAATGCTTCCAAAAATTGACAAAACAAAAAGCTGGTCTATAAAAAAATAAATAAAATTGACAAACGCTTAGCCACCTTAACAAAAAGAGGAGAGAGAAAATGCAAAATATTAAAATTTGTGATGAAAAAGAAAATATCACAGCTGCCCACCTGGCTTTATGTTCACCATGTTAAAATAATGAGTGATCAAAATTATGTGTCCAATAAAGAAATCAAACTTAATCGATGTTTTAAAAGTGAAATTATATCCACTGACAAACCTTTCTGTATATTAGAGAAACACTTTACTGGCCCTCAATGATATTAAAATACTATTTAAAATGATATTTTTGACTCCAAAGATTTTTTCTGTTTTGTTTTTGTTAGATTGTTGATGATATTGTCAAGTTATTGATGGAAGAAAATTAAGTTGTGCAAGATTGTGATTTTCCTTATGTCCTCAGAGCCCACAAGAGCCTAATTCATATCATTTGGTTTCTGAAATGTAACAAGGGCTAGCAGAGGGCACAATGAACCCTTGTTTAATTCTTTCTGAGGGTCTCAGCCCTTCTTTTGCTTCATACTTGCAGAGCACTAAAAAATTGGCTATGAAATCAGATATATTAGTGTTTTCTTTGATGAACTGAATTCCAGGTGTCCCTACCTACATCAGTAGGAGCACTACCCTCAGGAATCTTAGGTGTGGGGCGGCTCAAGTATGAGAAGTGGGGAAATTTCAGGCAAGTTAAACAGTGGGAAGTCCTTGACTATGTTAGGAAATGGCAGTTCTTTAGGAGCATTTGATCTGGTATTTTGATGTAGTAAGGGGGTGCTTCTCTTCTAAGTTAGGTGAAACAGAGAAAGAATTAAATGTTAATTTGTGAGAGTTCCAAGGGAAACAGTGGTTTGGATAGGTGAAAGTGGCTGGAAGGAATTAGAGATCCCAGACCTCTCAAGTAGACTTGGAAACCCAGTGAAGGTAGATAGACATTATACTTAGGTTTACCTTTGGCAACATATCGTCTCTGCTATTCAGAAGCCTGCTTTTTTCCCCCACCATTTTAAGAGAAATTTCTCCTTTCTTGCTTAAAGGAATATATGCAAATTGCAATATATATGCTTTCAGTTATTCCTTGAAATCTCAGAAGATTCATCCCTTTTATCTTGGTAAAATTGTTTTTAAAAGGACCTATTTTTTTATGCCTGCAAATGTTTATATAAAATAGAGTATTTTCCCCTTGTTGTCAATGGAGTACATGCATCACATTGTTTTCTTTGTAGAATAAGAACAATCAATGTAGTCTGGATTTTATCCTATTTATATGTTGTAGATATTTGCAAAGCATTGATTGTTGTAGATTGATCAGGGAGAACATTTGTCAATCTACCTAGTTTTTTATAGGCCAAAATTTCTTGCTGCAAATGATGTACAAAATTTTGGGATATGGAGTTGAAATATCAGCACTAAGTCTATACCTAAAATATGTTGACTAAGATAGTTTTAGCATTTCTTTCAGCTTGCCATAATTTTTGACAAGTTTCTTCTTGACTATAGGCTCCTTAATACCCCTTTTCTTAGAGCATATATTTTAGAAATTTGTAACTTATAATGTTTTCCTCCATCTTTGTTGAAATACACATAACTTCCTTTTGAAGTTTCTTGTCAGTTTTAAGTCCCAAAGAATGTCCTTTTCAAGGACCTGAGAATTATCTGTTTGAAATGTAAACTTTCAAGGGATATTTCCCCCCATCTACCAAGACAGTAAGGGCCTAACTAGTTGATTATTTGTTCCAAATTATAAAAATACCTAGAAAAAATACCATGAAAATGAGAGAAAGTACATTTTTTCTTTGGATGAGGACAATTAGCAAACAGAGATGGCCTGCAATTTCTCTCACCACAGTTCAAAAGTTCAGTTTGTTGTAGGTTGTATGTGTGTGTATGTGCATGTGTATGTATGAATGCAATTGAGCTTAATTATTATTCTCTACTTCCTATTGCAAAAATCTTGAATAAAGACATCCTTGCTTGTTGGATTTTGTCCAGTACCATTCTTACTTTGACAAGGTCTAAATGTATTTTTCAAGTAATTTCTGAAATCTCTAATTTATCTCATTTCTTCACTCTTTATATGATTATATTTAGGTCCAACCATTTTGTCAGATAAAATTTGTGAAATCATTTTGGAAATATTTTATCCTATCTCCTGAGCTATTTAAAATCCATTCTCAGATCAGTTATTTTTTTTAAATATTTATTTATTTTTTTAGTTGCAGGTAGGCAGAATATCTTTATTTTACTTTTATGTGGTGCTGAGAATCGAACCCAGTGCCTCACGCATGCTAGGCAAGCACCACTGTGCCACAATCTCAGCCCCTCAGATCAGTTATATCTATGTACTTTCGTCTCCTTTCTGGGACTTTTCCTTTATCCCTGATAATTCTCTATTTGTCTAATTTTTGGACATGAATGACCATTGACATTGTCTACTCAGTTTTATAAAAATCAGAAGACTGGAATGTTAGCTCCAAGATAATTCAGAATTCCCAATTTTCTTTCTTTATTCTCATGAATTTAGAAATTTCTGAAAATATCTTTCAAATTTGCCTCCAATAATGTGTTAACCTATGTGTCATGACATCCTGACCTTAAAGTAGTATGCCACCAGATGGGAGAGGACTGTCACTGTGAATTCACCCCTCACTCTTGAAGGGTGGGAGTATATGTGGAAAAGATCTCTGGACATGAAGGCTTCTGAGATAAAAGGCATTTAAAGATTTTTCCCTTCTTTTTCTTTGTTTGAGTGATTCTTTTCACATATTTTACTAGTATGCACCAGGAAAAAAATATTTTTTAGGAAAATATTTTGTAGTCAAAACTAGATTGTAATTTTCATAAAAGTGAGATAACTAAATATTATATATTTAAGTTATGTTCTAAAGAATCTAGAAGACAATACAAGTCATATAAAAATTTTCTCAAAACAACTACAGCAGTGCTAGGTTGTTCTTATCAAGAATGTGAAATTTTGAAAAACAGAAATACTATTTATAGCAATGACAAGAGTTAGATGTACTGCATAGCTTGAGTTTACCCAGATAGGGTGCAGATTTCAACTTAGACAATCCTGTGAAAACAGATAGTTGGGAAGAATGTACTGCTCTGCACCTTATGGGTCTAGATCCTGACCAAAACTCAACTGTCACCTCCTGTGAGACTGACAAGGTACACTTTCCAACTAATGGAAAATCAACTGAAATCTAAGAGAAACACTGAGACTAAAGGAAAGCTTCTATATAAATATTTCAGTGGTGGCCCAAGGCAACATCCCGAGAACACTGGTGCATTGGAACATTCTGCTTGATATTCTTTGGGGCTACTTCAATTTGTCAGGTTTATTGAACAAATTCCTCCACCCATGTGCCGTTTTATATAATTGATAACAAACAACATAAAATTCAGCCATACAAAAGGGAAAAAAGTAAACAGAAAATTAAAAAATAAGGTCATATTTTACCAGATAACAGAATAACACAATCAGAATTCTATGTCATATATATAGACATAGGACCAAAAACAAACTGTAACACAAGACTGAACAAAAAATTGTGCATCACATTTGGCAAAAAATTTAATTGTCAAGAGCTAGGTGGTCTTTAACAACTGGAGATGTACAAGTATCAAATATAGAAATTATTATTGAGTACACCCACAGAGGACACCTCCATTTATCAATGTGATATACCAAGAGGTAATAGAGCATGAACAATACTTAAGAGACTCATATTTCTGTGACTCTATGGAGAAATGTTTCAGCTATGTATTGCTTATTGTCACTTATAAGTTAACACTCTGAAGCTGCTAATCAATGGTTTGGGACTACGTCAGGTTATACATTTGTTCAAAAATATTCTGGGGAAAATGAAATATAAAAAAATACCAGGATTATAAATTCACATCACATAAAGATCAACAAGTCTAATGATAATTTTGCCACTGTGGATTTTTTCATTTATTTGTTCTAATTAGTTAAACATGACAGTAGAATGCACTTTGACATATCATACATATGTGGAGTATAATTTCTCATTCTTCTGGTTGTACATGATGATGTTGAATCACCCTTGTCTTGTAGTCATATGTGTACATGGGGTAATAATGTCAGATTTATTCTACTATCGTTCCTACCCCCATACTCCTCCCTCCCTTCACTCTTATCTAATCCAAAGTAACTGTATTCTTCCCTAGCACCCCCAACCCTTTATCATGTATTAGCATCCACATATCAGAGAAAACACTAGGCCTTTATATTTTGGGGGTTGGTTTATTTGCTTAGCATGATATTCTCTACCTCCATCCATTTACTGGCAAATGCCATATTTTCATTCTTATTTAAGGCTGAGTGATATTCTATTGTGTATAGAAACCACATTTTCCACAGTGATTTTTTCATGGTAAACTTACACTCACTAATTGCTTATTTAATTTTTGGTAGATTTTAAAAGGAATAATATACACTTTCCAAAATATGCCTAAAGTTTTGTCTGAAGATGAACTTTGAGCACTTTTTTGGAGTGGGGAGAGGTACCAGGGAGAGAACTCAGGGGCACTCAACCACTGAGCCAGTCTTATTTTGTATTTTATTTAGGGACAGGATTTCACTGATTTTCTTAGCACCTTGCTTTTGCTGAGGCTAGTTTTTAACTTGTGATCTTCCTGCCTCAGCCTCCAGAGCCACTGAAATTATAGGCATGTGCCACAGTACCCAACCTGAGCATTTTTGAATTGTATTCAAATTGATAAGCTGGTGAAGAATCTTTAAAAATTTTCAGAGACTTTTGAAGCCTTATTTTAGTTTAAAAATTGATAAAAGGAAATCTGTAATGACAGGAGGAAATTGAATCCAAATCTAATATTTAGAAATCAGGTCCCTTGTATGTCATAAATAGTATAAGACTGAAACATAGCAGGTGATATATAGATTAGGAATTTCCCTCACTGATGATTAACCTCACACACTGGTTGTGTCTAGAAGGAAGACAACCTATAGTGTTCAAAATTATGTGATTAATTTTCTTTTGAAAAATTTAAATGCAGTGTCTTATCAGTAAATATGTTCCAGAAATATGGATTTTCAGTATTTCATTTATGATTTCTACTATATTATTTTCTATCAAAGAAGGTCAAAAAGCAATGTAAATAAATTATGATAATATGTTCAGCTAAAGGTACCTGGCACATTAATTTTGAGATAATCTTTAAATTATGTATAAAATTACTATAAAAATGTGAAAAATGTTTCTGGAAATACAGCTTTTAATATGCCACTTAAATCCATTGAAATCATTGTCAATGTGTCTTCAAAGGATTTCATATCTTTAACAGAAAACGATAGTTTCAAAAATAATGTCTGTATAAATGATTCTTATTTGATTACATAATATGAGAGATTTAAATATATTGAAACTCTTCAGAGAGAAATTTTTTACAGGTAGTTGTTACATTAAATTCACAAATATTTTTATTTATTTATTTTTAATTTTAATAAACTAAGGCCAATTATATTTGTACTTAAATATATGGGTTTTCTTTTCATAGGAATATAATCTATTATTGAATTTTAATGATTTAGTTTACTATTCAAGCATATTTTGCTCATTGGTAACTTTCTGTTCTATTTTGTTGTTGTTGGTAATTGCTTGTATTTTTTTCCCTATTTAGTTTATTTGTTCTATTTAGGTTTATATAATATCAGAGTGCAACTTGATTCATTGTACACAGATGGAGGGCAAGATTTCATTTCTCTGGTTGTAAGTGATTTAGAATTACAACATACATGCAGTCAAACATAAAGCTAGGGCTATGATGACCATCATATACCACCACCTTTACTGTCCCCATGCCCCCTCCCCCCTTACACCCTGTGAACAGAGTTCCTCCATTGTTCCTGTGTCCTTCCCCACATTATGGATCAGCATCCACTTATCAATGAGTACATTTGGCATTTGGTTTTCTGAGATTGGCTTACTTCACTTAGCATGATATTCTCCAACTCTACTCATTTGTCTGCAAATGCCGTAATTTTATTCTTTTTTATTGCTGTATATATACCACAGTTTCTTTATCCATTCATCTATCGAAGGGCATCTAGGTTGGTTCCACAGTTCAGCTATTGTGAATTGAGCTGCTATAAACATTGAAGTGGCTGCTTCACTGTAGTATGCTGCTTTTAAGTCTTCTGGGTTAGACCCAGGAGTAGGATAGCTGGGTCAAATGGTTCCATTCCAGGTTTTCCAAGGAATCTCCATACTGTTTTCTAGATTGGTTGTACCAATTTGCAGTTCCACCAGCAATGTATGAGCATGCCTTTTCCCCCCACAACCTTGCCAACACTTATTGGTGTTTGTGTTCTTGATAATTGCCATTCTGACTGGCATGAGATAAAATCTTAGGGTAGTTTTGGTTTGCATTTCTCTGATTGCTAGAGATGTTGAACATTTTTTCATATGTCTGTTGATCGATTGTATACCTTCTTCTGTGAAGTTTCTGTTCAGCTTCTTGGCTCGTTTATTGATTGGGTTGCTTGTGTTTTTGGTGTTAAGTTTTTTGTATTCTTTATATATCCTGGAGATGAGTGCTCTATCAGATGTGTGTGTGGCAAAGATTTTTCCCAGAATGTTGGTTCTCTGTTCACTTCATTGATTATTTCTTTTGCTGAGAAGAAGCTCTTTAGTTTGAATCCATCCCATTTGTTGATTCTTGATTTTACTTCTTGTGCTATAGGAGTCCTGTTAAGGAAGTATGGTCCTAATGTGACATGATGAAGATTTGGGCCTATTTTTTCTTCTATTAGGTGTTGGGTCTCTGGTCTGATTCCCAGGTCCTTGATCCACTTTGAGTTGAATTTTGTGCATGGTGAGAGATAGGGGTTTAGTTTCATTTTGTTGCATATGGATTTCCAGTTTTCCCAGCACCATTTGTTGAAGAGGCTATCTTTTCTCCAGTGTACGTGTTTGGCTCCTTTATCTAGTATAAGGTAACTGTATGTAGGTGGGTTTGTCTCTGTGTTTTCTATTCTATACCATTGGTCTACACGTCTATTTTGTTGCCAGGATCATGCCATTTTTGTTACTATAGCTTTGTAGTATAATCTGAGGTCAGGTATTGTTATGCCTCCTGCTTCACTCTTCTTGCTAAGGATTGCTTTGGGTATTCTGGGCCTCTTATTCTTCCAAATGAATTTCATGATTGCCTTTTCTATTTCTATAAGGAATGACATTGGGATTTAAATTGGGATTGCATTGAATATATATAGTGCTTTAGGTAGTATGGCCATTTTGACAATATTGATTCTGCTTATCCAGGAGCATTGGAGATTTTTCCATCTTCTAAGGTCTTCTTCAATTTCTTTCTTCAGTGTCTTGTAGTTTGCATTGTAGAGGTCTTTCACCTCTTTTGTTAAATTGATTCCCAAGTATTTTATTTTATTTTTTTGAGGCTATTGTGAATGGGATAGTTTTCCTAATTTCTCTTTCAGAGGGTTTATCACTGACGTATAGAAATGCAATTGATTTATGGATGTTGACTTTATATTGTGCTACTTAGCTGAAATCATTTATTAATTCTAGAAGTTTTCTGGTAGAATTTTTTGGATCCTCTAATATAGAATCATGTCATCTGCAAATAATAATATTTTGATTTCTTCTTTTCCTATTAGTATCCCTTTAATTTCTTTTGTTTGTCTAATTTCTCTGGCTAGTGTTTCAAGGACTATGTTGAATAGTAGTGGTGAAAGAGTGCTTCCCTGTCTTGTTCCATTTTTAGAGGGAATGCTTTCAATTTTTCTCCATTTAGGATGATGTTGGGCTTGGGTTGAGCATAGATAACTTTTACAAAGTTGAGAAATGTTCCTACTATCCCAAGTTTTTCTAGTGTTTTGAACATAAAAGCGTGCTGTATTTTGGCAAATGCTTTCTCTGCATTGATTGATAAAATCATATGATTCTTATTTTTAAGTCTATGGATGTGATGGATTATATTTATTGATTTCTGTATGTTGAACAAACCTTGCATCCTTGGAAGGAACCCCACTTGATCATGGTGCACTATGTTTTTATATGTTTTTGTATGTGATTTTCCAGAATTTTATTGAGAATTTTTGCATCTATGTTCATCAGGGACATTGGTCTGAAGTTTTCTTTCTTTGATGTGTCTCTGTCTGATTTTGGAATCAGGTGATACTTGCCTTATAGCATGAGTTTGGAAGGGTTCTCTCCTTTTCTATTTCATGAAATAGTTTGAGGAGTATTGGTATTAATTGAAGGTCTTGTAGAACTCAGCTGAGAATCCATCTGGACCTGGGCTTTTCTTGGTTGGCAGGCTCTTGATGGCATCTTCTATTCCCATGCTTGACATTGATCTGTTTAAGTTGTGTATGTCCTGTTGGTTCAGTTTGGGTAGTTCATATGCCTCTAGAAACTTGTCGGTGTCTTTAGTGTTTTCTATTTTACTGGAGTATAAATTTTCAAAATATTTTCTGATTATCTTCTGTATTTCAGTAGTGTCTGTCATGATATTTCCTTTTTCATCACGAATTTTAGTAATTTGGGTTTTCTCCTTCCTTCTTTTCGTTAGGGCAGCTAAGGGTGTGTAAATATTTATTTTTTCACAGAACCAGCTTTTTGTTTTTTCAATTTTTTCAATTGTTTCAATTTTCATTGATTTCAGCCCTGATTTTGATTATTTCCTGTCTTCTACTTCTTTTGGTATTGATTTGCTCTTCCTTTTCTAAGGCTTTGATGAAGAGTCAATTCATTTATTTGGTGACTTTTTTTTCTTCTAATAAATGAGTTTAGTGCAACTTTCCTCTTAGCACTGACTTCATGGTATCCCAGAGATTGTGATATGTTGTATCAGAGTTTTCATTTGCCTCTAAGAATTTATTTATCTCTTCCCTGATGTCTTCTGTTATCCATGTATCATTCAATAGCATATTATTTCGTTTCCAAGTGATAGAGTAGTTTCTGTTTTTTAAGCTGTCATTGATTTGTAATTTTATTTCATTGTGGTCAGATACGATGCAGGGTAGAATTTTTTTTTGTATTTGCTAAGACTGGCTTTGTGACATAACATATGTTCTATTTTGGAAAAGGATCCATGTGCTGCTGAGAAAAAAGTGTATTCACTCATTGATGGATGGAACACTCGATATATGAATGTTAAGTCTAAATTACTGATAGTTTTATTGAGTTTATTTAGTTTTTGTTTGGAAGATCTATCCAGTGGTGAAAGAGCTGTGTTAAAGTCTCCAAGTATTATTGTGTTGTTGTCTATTTGATTATTGTATTTGAGAAGGATTTTTTTGATATACATAGAAGCCCCATTGTTTGGGACATAGACATTTATGATTGTTATGTCTGTTGATGTATGATTCCCTTCAGAAGTGTGAAATGACCCTTTTTATCCCTTGTAACCAGCTTTGTTTTGAAGTGCACTTTATTTGATATGAGAAAGGAAACTCCTGCTTGTTTATGGGGTTCATGTGGTTGATACGTTTTTTCCCATCCTTTCACTTTCAGTCTGTGTATGTCTTTGCCTGTGAGATGAGTTTCTTGAAGACAGCATATTGTTGGGTCTTTCTTTAAATCCAGTCTGTCAGTCTGTCTTTTAAATGATGCATTTAGGCAATTCACATTCAGGGTTATTATTGAAATATGGTTTGTAGTCCCTTTCATTTTGGTTTATTTTTGGTTTTTATTTTGACTTGGTTTCTCCTTTGATTGCCTCACCCCTTTTAGTGTAGTTCCTCTCTTTGTGTATTTTCATTGTTGGTTGTCATTTCCTCCTCCTGGATTATTTTGGCAAGAATGCTGTGTAGTGCAGGCTTTCTTGCTGTAAATTCTTTTAACTTTTGTTTATCATGGAAGGTTTTTATTTCATCATCAAATCTGAAGCTCAGTTTTGCTGGATATAAGATTCTTGGTTGGCATCCATTTTCTTTCAGAGCTTGGTATATGTTGTTCCATGATCTCCTGGCTTTTAGGGTCAGGGTTGAAAAATCTGCTGAGGTCCAAATTGGTCCCCCCTTATATGTAATCGGCTTCCTTTCTCTGGCAGCCTTTAAAATTCTATCCTTATTCTCTATGTTGGGCATTTTTATTATAATGTGCCTTGGTGTAGATCTGTTGAAATTTTGTACATTTAGTGTCCTGTAAGCCTCCTGTATTTTATTTTCCAATTCATTCTTCATGTTTGGGAAATTTTCTGATATTATTTTATGGAAGAGATTATTCATTCCTTTGGTTTGAAATTCTGCACCTTCTTCTATCCCGATAAATCTTAGATTTGGTAGTTTGATGGTGTCCCATAATTCTTCTATGTTCTGTTCATGATTTTTTACCATCTTCCTTGTATTGTCAAGTTTATTTTCAAGATTGTATATTTTGTCTTCATTATCTGAGGTTCTGTCTTCCAGGTGATCTAGTCTGCTGGTGGTGCTTTCTATTGAGTTTTTTATTTGGTTTATTGTTTTCTTCATTTCAAGAATTTCTGATTGGTGTTTTTTTTTTTTTTTTTCACAATCTCTAGCTCTTTCTTAATGTATTGTTTTACTACTTGTATTTGCTCTCTTATCTCTTTTTTAGAGTGATTGATAGCTGCCTTTTTTTGCTCTCCTATTTCTTTGTTATTTTCATCAATTTTTGCCTGTAATTGCTTACTTATGCCATTCTTTAATTCACTGATCATTTTAATTATGTACATTCTGAATTCTTTCTCTTACATTTCTTTGACTGTGCTGTCAATGAATTCTATCACTGTGGTATCTAAGTTTATTTGGGGCACATTCTTTCCTTGTTTTTTCATGTTGATTATGTATCTTCCTTTCTTGCAATCTCAATCTGAGTTATCATGGTTTCAATCTTATAATCTTGTATTCACACTATAGATTACCTGTGTCTTTCCTTGGAGTGACTTCCGGTCCACAGCAGGTGTCCCATTATGGACACTACAGCCACTAAAGTTGGTGGTGATGGTAGTAGAAGTACCTCAGTAGGGCAGTGGAAGTGGCTTTGGCTGGGCTCCTGTGGCAGTCCCTGATGGTGGTTTTGGGCCCTCTGTCCTGCTAGGTCCACAGGAACTCTGGAGGGAAACTGGGGGTGGGCCCAGGGTCTCACTTGGGCAGGGTCTCATGCAGGAGTCTCTATGTGTGATTCTTACCATGGGTGTGGGCTCCCCTGTGGCTGCAGGCTAGCAGACTCTGGTGTGCCCTTGGCTGGCCTCCTGTGAAGATCCCTGAGGGCAGTTTTGTGACCTCTGTTGCACTCCTGCTGGGTCTGCAGGATCTCTGGAATGGAACTTGCAACATTATTAATAATAGATAAGATATGTAAAGTCAACAACCAAATGCCATTGATAGATAAATGGATAAAGAAAACGTAATATATACATACAATGGATTATTATTTATCCTTGAAATATAAGTAAATCTTTCCATTTGCAATAAGCATGAAGTTGGAAGATGTTAAGATAAGTGAAATAAGCCAGTCATAAGGACAATTATTTCATGGCTCAACTTATATGAGTCAAATATAATATGTAAATGAAATTAATTACAAATTGTACAATAGAATAGGTCATTTCACAGGAGCTGAGAATATAAGAGTAGTTACACAGGATTGGTGAGTAGGAGAAGTGGAGACTTTTTCAATGGATATAAAGTTTTAATTATGTTAAATTAATAATTGCTATTGCCCACAAACTTCACACCTATAATTATCAATAGCAATATGGTATTTTGCACTAAAAATTCTGTGAAGGGGGATGATTTCATATTTTGTTCTCACACTCCCCACAAAAAGAACTCTGAAAACACACCAAATAAACAAATAATAATAATTAGAAGACTAAAGTATAGAGTGGGTACATGCTTACTAACTTCATTGTAGTCATATCAGGTTTGTTGTTTTTGTACTTTTTCAATGAGACTGAATTCATATATTGTATTTGTTAATTTGTAAAAAAAACTATAAAATGTTTAAATAAGTAGTGAGAAAATCATTCAAATGTGATTCAGAAAAGGCAGAGTGTGAGAAAATTTTAGAAGATAATTACAATTTTATCATTTCTTCTTATATTTATATTTAATTATAAATGATACATTAATATTATCTCTGAACAAAAATAAAATATTTTATTATGAATATTTTAAGTAACTGACATTTTATATTTGATGATGGTACCTTCAGCTCATTAGCTTTTATCAACCTCTTCATGTGGCTATCGTATAGAATATAGTTGGTAATAATATCAGTTACTAAGTACGGAGTCCCATATCATTACATATGATGTGTATAAGACATACTCATATAAACTAATTCCTATAGCCATGTGTATGTGTGTGTCTGTTTTGAACTTTAGTAAGAATCAAAACTTTTCATTGCAATTTTCTACATATCTATATGCTTTGGACTTTAATTTTCAGAATTAATATTTACCTGTTGAAATTGACCTTCTCGTTTGGTATTTATTTTCATTATAACCCTTCCAAATTCTAATAGCAAAATCAAACTTATTGTATGGGATAATAAACATTTTTCCCTAATTTCAGTGACACCTGATAATGAGGCAAGGCTTTGTGTAATTTTTTTATTATTTTATAAAAATCCCTATTGATTTCCATGGGGTTTTGGAGATTGTCTTTTTAACCACAATCTAAATTATGAATTTATTATCTTGTGGCTGACTTGAGGTTAAAAATATTACTTCTGAAATTTAGAAATGTGCTATTAGGGAAAATTCTATGACTGAATATTATATGCCTTTAGGAATATTTTGGTTTTTTATCCAATTAGTATGTCTACTTATACTTATATGTCTAATTACATTTATATACTTTTTTTTAAAGTATATATTTATATACTTTACATTTATATATATTTAGCTACTTTGTATAAGATATTTCATTTCTGAAGAAATGTACAATTGAAAATTATGGAGTTTCTAAAGATTAGATGAGAAATTTCATCTTTTCATTGCAATTTCTACCTGTATATCATTTGTCCACTTACCTTGTGGTTATCTTTGGTCATGTGACTGAGCTGTGGAAAACAGAATGTTGTGAAAACCTATGGATTACTTTTAAATGTGGGTCTAGCCCTAGGTATCTCCCAAGAAAGATCCTTCATCTTCATGCACCCTTCTTTCTGAATTCACTGGATGCAAATTTCTGAAGCAGGGCACACCAAACTGGGGATTGAACATGGGTCCCTGATCATCATATGAAAGACCCTTTACCAGCAAAATCGATTTTAGGTTCACATGAGTAAGAAAGAATAAACCTCAGCTGCATTAAACTACAGATTTTGGATTTATTAGTTAAAACAATAGACAGTATTTACTAATTTAAATAATATTATCACAGTGAAATTCTCACATTTGCAGAGTTATGTATGCCCTCAATCTTCCCCTACTACTGGCAGCTTGCCAAACAAGTAATGGAGATAAGATAATCCAGTGGACACTCATTCCAAAAAAAAAAAAAAAACAAAAAACTATAAGTAAATTGTAGAAAATTCAGTGAAGTAGAGGGAAGTGTGCAGAGGCAGGAGGGGAGGTAGGAAGTGCTGAAGGCTGAATTAGAACAAATTAGGTTCCAAGCTTCTGTGATTATGTCAAAATGTATCCTAAAAATGGACACCACTAGACATCTGACAGAAAAATGAATATAAAATTAATTTAGAATAAGCCTACTTTAAAAGGTTTAAATTAGAGGACATTTGTAGTTTTAGAGTCAGAATTTTTACCTAGTATAATTTACCAGCGACAACAATCTTTATTTATGATATTATAAATATCTTTATTATTTTCTTTTTTTAGGGGGTAGGTATCCCCCTAAAAAATATGGGTGGGTATCCCATATCTCTGGAATTACAAGCACTGGTTGTCATGCCTGGCACAAAGAGATGCTTGGTTTCTTATTTTCTCTTTGGTCATGGAGCATCACTGATTTCTTCTCCAAATTATAGTCGAGTTGTACTTCTATCCATTACTAACCTTCAATATTCAATTATTTTCTGACCTTCCTCATAGTCAGTTCCAACTATGGCCATATTATATTCTTAAATAACTCAAGTTTTTAAAATCTCACAATAACTAAACATTGAATTTGAAATGATTAGATCATTTAGTGATAGATGTAAATTTTATGTGTATTATATGAAATGACATACGTGCTATTTGTGATGGTTCTTTTTATGTGTCAAATTGACTGAGCCACAGGGTACCCAGATACTTAGTCCAATATCATTCATTGTTTTTATTTTTTTAAAATATGTTTATGGATGAGATGAACAATTAAAGTAAAGCATATTCCCATTCCTAATGTAAGAGAATCTCATGCAATTTAGTTAAAGACCTGAATAGGAAAACAAAAACAACAAAAATGAATTGATTTCTCTACTAAGAAATTCTTTTTTGGATAAATACTTTTGAACTATTACTTGACAATTCTCCACCTCCAAAGACATTCTGAAGCAATGTAACTTTTTGGACCTTGAGCCTTCATATGCTGAGGCTGTTTCTCCAGGCTCTCAGGCCTTGGCACTCAGAACAGAACTAATCAATGACTCTTCTGAGTGTTCAGCTTTCTGACTTATTCTACAGAACTTTGGACACACTCCCACATTATATGAGTCAACTTCTTTTTTTCTCTGCCCCTGATTACTCTTCCTCCTCTTTTTTCTTTTCTTTCTTTCAGTATGAAATTGGGGACTAAACTGTGGGGTGCTGTATTCGCTGAGCTATGTTGTCATCCTTTTTTCATTTTCATTTTGATATAGTCCTGCTAACTTGCCCAGGCTGATCTCAAATCCTACTGCCTCAGCTTCTTGAGTTTCTGGAATTACATGTGCATGTCAACATGTATAGGGAGTCACACACACAAATCATCTATACCTGTAAATATTTGTACTTATGTGTCTATGTATGTATACATGCATTGTGGCTCTATTTTTCTGGGAAAGACTAAAACCACTATTCTAACACAGTGATTCTTGGAAGAAAAATTAGAAAACATGAAATGAAAAGTGCAAATACTATTTTCTTAACATAGCTATTTATAAAATCAGACAACAAAAATAATTGAATTATATCAAAGCATAGCAAGAAAAGTAATAAAATTCTATTATTATTAAAATATTCAAATTGGAATAAAGATCTGAGAGATTTCAGGCTGAATAGAGAGTGAGGTATCTCACTAATTAGCTTCCATTAGGAAAGAAATTAATAAGTAAAAACAAGAAATCCAAAGGAAAAAAGTTTAAAAATATCATTAATTACAATATTTCACTTAATTATTATTAATTTTAAAATGGTGTCACTCAAAAAAACAGTGATGTTTTCGTTCAGTCAGTGCAAGAAATGAATCTGTCTGGTTTAATTCAGCCATTTCACAAATTTTGATTGAGCTTGTACTAACTAAATGCTGGGTACTAAGTGAAAAACAATATATACAAAACAGAATCTGGTTTCAAGGGCACTTCAACTTTGGTGAAACAAAGTTATATTAAAATGTGTAGTAGTCAAAGTGAAGGTATAGTTTCCTGGAAGGTATAATTTCAAGACTTCATGGTGACATGAAAATTAAGAGTTACATCTTACTTGTACAGAAAAAAGAGAGTTCAGAAAGAATAAGGAAGTATAGTTCAGTGAAGTTTAGTAGAAAAAGTCAGCATTCGTTTGGCAGACGAAGTCTCATTGTGTAGAACATGAGAAAAGAAGTAGTACAAGAAAATAAAGAGACTTGAAACATAGTATTTGGAGATGACAATTGTGTGTATGAGTGAAAATTTGTGAGAGGAGATATTGGTTCCAGGAGAAAGGATAGAATGGAGACATCATTAACTGTGGTTTTTTGTTTGTTTGTTTTGTAATGCTATGTGTGAGGGACAATTTTTTTTTTCTTTTTTTAATGGTAGTTAGGTTTCTATTACCATAGGTGATTTTGTTTTTGTTTTTGTTTTTTTTAATGGGCCTTCATCTGATCTCCTGTTTCCTGTATTAGCTTGGGAAAAAACCTTATAATAACTTTGTCCATTCACTATTAGGTTTGGTTTTCAAAACTATTTACCTAGATTTTATATGGGTATGTATGTGTGTGTATATATACACACACATACATACCCATATAAAATCTATAAAATATATATATATATATACACACACACATTTTTTGTTTTTTACATCATAGGACTATTTTGCCACCGTATAACATGTAGTTTCATTTGTTCTATCTTATGCATGAAGCTACTCATACTGGAAACTCACTTTCTCAGCAGTTGCACACAATCAGATGTTTTATAAATACAATAACCAATATCTGAAACAAATATGGTGGATAGTAAGAATGCATGAAATTGTGCTGCATGAACCACCACCACAATGACAATAGCAAATGTAATGGATTTTTATAACAAAAGCTTATTGTTTTTCACCTATCACGTTACAGGTAGTTGGCAGAGGATGAGCAAATCTATCATTGTGAGATTTTAGACATGGAGTATTTACTGCCTTTTAATACATGGGACATGAAACCTTCTTCATCATAGAGACAAAGAAGGGGAATAAAAAGTAAAGATTGTTCTGTCACTTGGAGTTAAAATTATGATTTATGCTTATATTTCTTTATCCAGGACTTTTCAGATCACTCCATCTAACTGCAATGGACTGGGAATTTCAGAGAAAGAAAGAGTATCTGTGTCTCTGGGAATATTATATACTTTTGTTTGTTAATAAATTTAAACATTACCTTTATTTGTGTATATCAAGTGATATTTTCTAGTAATTAATTAGATTTATTATAATCTTTGTGGCATGGTATAGGGATAGATTTTTTTAAATCTCCTAATAATAAATTTATGTGTTTTCTTTAAACATTTATTTAATCTCCTATTTTATGATTTAAGAGTACTTGTTAAGATGTAAGAACAAGAAAATTATAATAGAAGTTCCTTCTTCCTTTCTGAAATTATCTAGCATTATACTGTCCTATCCACTAAAATTGTGTATTTGGGTAAAACTGGCCTTACAGGGATGGCTGATTCAGCAACCTCTGATCTTTTTCTACTTTACTGAATCTTGTATTCCTGATTGATGTCTACATAAAATTCAAAATTACAGGCCACAGGATTCACAACAAACCAGGGGAAAATAGTACCTTTTACATTACCTTTATTCTGGACAACATCTTCTTCATATAACTTTGTGTCTTTATACTGTATCTTTGTTTATTTTACTATTATTTATTTTCTTTAGTTATCAAAATTTTAAAAAATTCCATATGGAATTCAAAGACAGAAATGCATTCTCAAATATAACCTCCCATTCAATGGATTTTCTTTTAACTTTTTTAATGGGGCTTTTTGAAGAGCAAATTATTTTATTATAAATACAGTCCAATTTGTTATGATTGTTGAATTATGTTTCTAATAACATATCTAAAAAATTTTAACTAAACTGAAGACACAAATGTTTTCTCTGGTGCATATTTTAGAAATTTTATTTTAGGTTTTGCATTTAGGATAATGATTTGTTTTCAGTTGATTTTAGTATAGTTTTTTGTTGTTATTGTTTGTTTGATTGATTTTAAAAGTTTAGAATATGCCAATCCTACATTTGACAAGATTTCTTCCTTTTTACTCATTGCACTAAATACTATTGAATTTCCCTTGAGGGACAAGCAGGTAGAGTAGTATTTCTAGGTTATATATTCTCTTTTATTGATCTATATGTCTATATTTTCTCATGTCACAAGTAGTTGGCGGAGAATTGGCAAACCTGTCCTGAGACTTTAGATAGAGGAGGGTTTACTATCTTTTAAATATATCACTTGAGACATGCAGCCTCCTTCATCATATGGGAAAAGGCTTCCCCTATAACTTTTGTTCTGCACATCCTAACCGGTACCCGTAAGTCACAAAAAAGAAGATAAGTGTTTTAACAAAAACACACAAATTTTTAACTAGAACATAATGAAATATTTATATTGTGCACCACAAAGATCATAAGAAATACAGTCAACAGGGGAAATGATCAGGGATGCATAATTATAACAATATGATTAAACGTTATAATATATTTCAGCATTGGATGGGGACAACATAAAACTTCCATATTTGTGTATGTGTGTGTGTTTGTGTGTGTTTGTATCTGTGTGTGTATGTGTGTGATGCCGGCGATCAAAATCAGGGCCTCACGCATGCCAGGCAAGTACTTTACTACTGAACCATATCTTCACCTGTGCAAAATTATTTTGGCTTTGTTAATTATTGTTTCATTTCCAGCAGTTTTAGGCTTCTCTTTTGAAGCTTAGAAGGAAGGCTGAGAAAGAACAATCTGTGTGTGTGCTTTTACTATAGTGTCCACTCTACTGAGTGAGGCTCTCAGGGATCTCACACAATTTTTGTGCACGCGCATTATTGTCCTACTAGAAGGTCCTGAGAGAGATGATGAATTTCTCTATGTAGATGATATTGAAATATTTTATAATCTTTGACTTTCCCTCTTTTAATGATGAATACATTTTTTTACTGAATTCTTACTTTTGTTTAGCACCACATGTCCCTTGTTTTATAGTACGAGTATCATTTTTATATTTAAATTTGTCTGTCTGTCTGTCTGTCTCTCTCTCTTTTTTTTTTTAGGTTTTTGGGGATGATGATCTTGTGACACTAGATTTTTGAATGAGTTCAAGAAAATTGTGGATTTGCAAATTGCCCATTGTTTTGCCTGTGTTCGTATTGTGATTAAGAGAGGGAGTGATGTTTCAAACTTTCTACATCCTCCCTGGAAAGCACATTTACACACAAGACTCTTTGGCTGTATTTTAGAGATTTTTGGCACAACAGGACACTGTTTCAAAACCTGAGCTCTGTTCCATTCTGGTTTAGCTGAATGACATAAATCTCTACTCAACACATATCTCTCTCTTACTGAAACTGATGTTCTCTAAGATTTTTATGGGATCAAAACCACATGCTTCTGAGAGATTTGAGAATGCAAGTATATACATTTGGAGTGAGCCCAAGGGTGAAATTTTCAGAATTCTAATGGAGAAAATGGTAATAAGACTATAAAAGCAATGTTAGGCTCACAAGGAGGAAGGGACTTAATTAACAATTGATTTATTTTGGAAATCTTCCAGAAGTAGGCAGAGAGAAAAATGTCCATGATTCCTCTTTGTGTGACTGAAGAGTATAGAAATCTTAAGCATTTCAGCATATATAGGAATGTAAACAAATTTTGCAAATAAAATAAATGCCAGGCATTAGTTGTGTTCTTTGTTGTATGCATGCACCAAGTTATTATAAATTTAAATATGTTGCTTTATTTAATTTTTTGCAATGCCTTTTAGGATAGACTTTATTTTGAACATACTTGCAAAGGGAAACAATAAAATTGAAAGGCATGAGGCTTTTGTGGGATGTACCATAGAGTAGAATGTACTATAATCCAAGGTTTATATACCTTAGCACTATTGATCTTGTGGGGCTAGATAATTCCTGTGGTGAGATCTTCTATGCATCACAGGATTAACAGTCTGGCCTCTACCCACTACATACTAGCAACACTTTCCACCCTTGCCCTGGTTATGACAACCAAAGC
>PVHX01004759.1:0-121032 GCA_004024805.1 Geosciurus inauris
ATCAGCAATGTTTGAGTGTGTGTTTTTCCCCACATCTTTGCCAAAATTTATTGTTACTTGTATCTTGATAATTGCCATACTTACTGGAATGAGATAAAATCTCGATGTAGTTTTAATTTGCATTTCTCTAATTGCTAGAGATGTTGAACATTTTTTCTTATATTTGTTGACCAATTGTATTTCTTCTTCTGTGAAGTGTCTGTCCAGTCCCTTTGCCCATTTATTGATTGGATTATCTGTTTTTTTGGTGTTAAGGTTTTTGGGTTCTTTATATATCCTGGAGATTAATGCTTTATCTGAGGTGCAGGTGGCAAAGATTCTCTCCCATTCTGTAGGTGCTCTGTTTATGTTCTTCATTGTTTCCTTTGCTGTGCAGAAGCCTTTTAGTTTGATATCACCTATTTATTGATTCTTGATTTTACTTCTTGCTCTTTAGTGTTGTTGAGGAATTCAGTTCCTAAGCTGACACGATGGAGATTCAGGCCTACTTTTTCTTTTAGTAGGTCCTAGGTCTCTGGTCTAATGCCTAGGTCCTTGATCCATTTTGAGTTGAGTTTTGTGCAGGGTGAGAGGGGTTTAATTTCATTTTGTTAAATATGGATTTCCATTTTTTTCTGGGGTGCTTTCTTAACCTAAGGATAAGGTAGAATTTTTTCCAAGGGTGGTGGCCAACAATAATGGTGGGGACTCCTGGAGGTAGTGCCTGACTTTGGGCATCCTTATGACTATTTTCATGAGTCCAGTGAAATTTGGCCTTCCTACACAAGAGGCTGAGGAGCACCCAGCCTGCTTTATTAGCCAGGGACTGCCTGGCTGTATTCCAGCGATCCAAATCCTGTTTCCACTTTTTCATCAAATTAAACAAACAAACAGCAATTTTCATCTGGTCTGGTCCGTGTTTTAGTATGTAAGAAAGAAACCACACAGCCAGTAGGCCCCAACTGTCCAACAGAGGTAGTGAGGTGCTAATAGTGCAAAAGGGGCAACCTGTCTCCAGGAGGAGGTCTTGAACACATTTGAGGAGAGGAGGAATTGGTAGTTCTGAGGTAGAGGCATGTAGGAGGCAAGAGAAGGAAGAGTATGGAATCAGGGCTGGGCTTAATGCACACAACAGAAAGGGAGGTCTGACATGATTTGCCCTGGATGGCTACAGGGTTGGGGTAGTTGGATTTTTTTTTTTTGTTTACTATGTAGCTATGATGGTGAGCTTTGTCTTGAGCCTGGCACAAGCTTTTTCTAACTGTAGCTCACAACTAGGTTATCCTGTCACAGGAATCTTCAAGTGGCAGGCACCCTACTGGCTCTTAACTGCCCACCTGGTGTCCACAGAGAGTGTGGCCTTAGGCAGATCACTGGGAGAAACAGGTGAAGTAATATTAATTGACACATATGCATAAAAGTAGTGAGGAAAAGTAGACCTTTTGCCTTATTGGGCAAATGACAGGCGAACTCTTTTCCCTGGATCTTTGAGTCTTCCCAGTCACCCTGGGACATCACAATTATCTGGGGAATGGGTCTTCCATCCAAGAGTCAAGCAGCCTCTCGGGTTTTCCATCCTATAGGGCTAAAGATTTTCCACTGTCTTGAAAGAAGTATCTTCTGATTGTTCTCAGGGGAAACTGTCAATAGCTTCTCACTCCCAGCGTGGTACCATTGGAGATTCTGATAGAAAAACAGATAAAGCAGAACAGTGAAACAACATTAAGACCAGAGAAGGCTTCAGAGGGCGTATCTTCTAGCTGGCTTGCCAAAAATGTTACCGGAGGAGAGTCAAGTCAAAGTCCAAGTTCCTAGGGTCTGGAACAAAGAATTGAGCAAGACACATAGGAGAAGGAGCACAAGCTAGATATATTGCAAGTCAAAGTACACTCCTAAAAGTGGGAGAGAATGGCTCAAGGATCCTAGAGTAGGAGCCTAGTGTCTTATATCCGCCTTCACTAGGGGATTTCCAGACCGGGTGGCACTTGGCCTCATTCCACTTCCCTTGGTCCTATTGATGTCCAGAACGGGAGTTCCCATAGCAACATGGGTGGTCCTATTGAGCACAAGGCGGGGAGGGGGTTCCCATAGCAACTGGGGGTGGTCCTATTGAACTCAGGCAGGGGTGTGTGTGTGTTCCCATAGAAACTATGGGTGGTCTTATTGAGCCCAGGGCGGGAGTTCTCTTGGCAACGTGGGTGACGCAAGCAGGTACATAGTCCTGTGACCCGGCCGACATCTTGACATATTCCGCCATCTTGTCATCCCTAACTTCCTGCCTCAGTGGGGGGAAGGGTCGTGGGGAAAAGTGGAGTTCAGCGAGAATTTTTGTCTTGGCGTGTAGGACTATTAGAGGAGGTGTAGGGGAGCCGCGCGGGGTATTCCCCGCCCCGGGGAACCGCGGCTGCGCCCGCGGAGGGCGCACCGGCCCGCGCCGAGGCCCCTCTCCGAGGCTGCGGCGCTCCCCCCCGGCCTGGGCCGCGGTCCTCCCGCCCCAGCGGAGCCGCGCGGTGGATTGTGGGCTGGGGGCTGCGGCGGCCTCGCGGCAGCTCCGGCGCTGTGTCCTCGGACCCTGCCGGGCCGGGCCGGGCCGGCGGGGTGAGGAGAAGCAGTGGAGCAGGGAGCAGAAGCGCCAGGGGCAGTAGTCGCTGCGCGGCGGCGGCGGCGGCGGCTCCCCTGGAGGCCGGGGATGTGGGAGAGGCGGTGGCAGCAGCGGCGG
This sequence comes from Geosciurus inauris, assembly GCA_004024805.1. NCBI lineage: Eukaryota > Metazoa > Chordata > Mammalia > Rodentia > Sciuridae > Geosciurus > Geosciurus inauris. Next base: position 2,699 of record PVHX01004759.1, read on the forward strand.
AGGCGGCGCTGCGGACCCGGGGGAAACTGCTGGTTGACAGGACACCCGGGAGAGACGTGAGGGAGCCGCCGCTGCCGCCTCTTAACCCCGAGCGGAGCTGGGCTCGAGAGGACGGCCCTGTGCTCCCCCGGCCGACGGACCAGCCGGCGCGAGGCGGAGGCGGGAAGCCGGGCTCGGCCCGGCCGGGCTCCGGGCGGCGGTGGCCGCGGAGCAGCAGCCTTGGCGCGACGTGGAGGGCTGGAGGCGGCGGCGATGCACTAGGCCTCTCTCTGGGGCGGCTGCCCGAGACCGCAGGTAGGTGTCGGGCCAGTCCCCCGCTGCCCACTGCGCTCCGGGGCCCTCGTTCACCCTAACCTACTGCGGAGAGAGGGACCGAGACCCCACCCCCCCGTCTTCTCCCTGGCCCAAAGCGGACAGAGTTTCGATCACAAGTGACCGGCGCCGAAGCTTCCGTTCTTCTCTTCGCCACCTTCTTTTCCTTGCCACTCTCCTTTTGGGATCCCGGCCCGCAGCTCTGCTCCTCTGCTGTCGGGCGGTGCAGACGCCGCTCTCGCCCCTCTCCGGAGCCCAGCTCTGGAACTTTCATCACTCCTCTTAGATCCTGACCCCAAACTTCTCTTATTCTTCCAGCCAGGCCCTTTAGCCCCTTTTGGAGCTAACTTGGATAATTTTTATTTTTTATTCTATTTTCATTTCTCCCCACCCAGCTCTGGGGAAAACTAGAGAATAATTCGGTGTTTTGCAGTTAAGTATTTAGCTCGCAATAATTGGTCCAGTAGTTAGTTTTCTTCAGTTGTGCTTCCTTCTCTCTCGCTTGATACAAAGGTAGGCCATCCCTGCCTTCCTTCCCTTCGTCGTTTGGGAACTTTTGCCTGACCATTATAATTAGCCACTGCTTTGCCCATTTGTTGAGTTCAGGATGGTATTTTTAGAATTTTGGCTGACCGGAGTTGCAAAAAAATTTTTTAAAAAAATTCTCCTTTAGCCAGCTTTATTTATTTATTTATCTATTTATTTATTTTTGTATTTTATAGAGGCTCCACTTTTGAAGAATTGTTTGAAGTGTTTTTGTTTCTAATTGGCTCTAGTGATTTGTCAAACCCGGGGCAGTCTTAAAAGTAAATGCTTACTTGGCAAGTGATATCATGATAAATTATTTGTAGTATACAGAGAAATATATTGTTATAACTTCAGCTGTAGATCTTGATGGACATTCACTTTTATAAATCTGATGGGGAGTTCTAATTGGGAAAGTGCAAGTACCTTGAGAGCCTAATTGATTACTGAGCAGTTATGATGGAACAGATGGAATGATGGGATTTGTTTGACTCTATTTGTATTACAGTCAGAGTCTGATTTCCTAGAAATGGATATTGATGGTTCATAGTGATCATCATTGCTCCTGATAAGCTTGCATAGATCAGTATATGTAATTGATGATTTTGGTTTGTGTGTAGATGTTTGCAATTTTATTGTGATTTGGCTATTTTAAAATCATGTTCTGGTAACTTTAGAATTATTACATTACCAGTCTGTTCACCATAAAACTGTATATAGCGCGTTCCTGTAGAAGTATTGTTACTACTGCATTTGATTTTCTGAAATTTTTTTCATTGTTTTCAGAATTATGACTGGTAAAATCATCCAGTTTACAAGGAAAAGATGATTAAATTTGCATATATTTTCTGGAAGAATTAAAATTTATTTCTGGATAAAATAATTAAATTTTATGTCACAATTCAAATCAAATCTTATATAACCCATGAAATGGCAAACTGCAGTATTTGTTCTTAATCACATTCCTTTTTATATGAATAAAAGTTGATTAAAATTCCTTTTTTCTGCTCTTAGCTTTTTCTTCTTTTTTCCTGGTGATTTATCCCAGGGCCTTACACATGGTAGACAAGTGCACATAGCTTTTTAAAAACAGCTTTTTTTTGAATTATAATTAATAACATACCATAAAGTACACCCGTGTAAAATATGATTCAGTGGGTTTTAGCATATTTACTGAGTTCTCTGATCAGCACCATAATCAAATTTTAAAACATTTTCATCACTCCCACCCCCCAAAAAGCCTTGTACCCATTAGCAGTTACTCCCCATTCTCCCTATACCACCTGCAGCTCTAAGCAACGACTAATCTGCTTTTTATCTCAATATTTGCCTAATGTAAGCCTTTCATACAAATGGCATTAACTCAAAATTTCTTGAAGAGCTATGCTTTTGAAATCAATTTACTTGTTTTAAATGATTTGTTTGGGTCAGGGAATAAGCAACTGATGACCTGGTATTTAAAGGGATATTGTAAACAACATATATACTGTTTGGTCAACATAAATAACAAAGTTTGGAGAAAGAAAAAGCATCAGTGGCTTCAGTGACCTTAAGAGGTAGTTTGGGGAGCTGGGGTTGGGGCTTAGTGGCAGAGTGCTTGCCTAACATGAGTGAGGCACTGGGTTCAATTCTCAGCACTGCATATAAATAAATAAAACAAGGGTCCATTGACAGCTGAAAAAATTTAAAAAAAAAAAAAAAGAGGTAGTTTGGTCCACTGGGGCTAAGTTAAAGTTGAAGGAGGGGTTTTGCCATTGAATATTAGGATATCAGGTTGGAAAAAACCTTAAAGGTCATCAGCTTACTTCCTGCTTGCTTCACAAATGGTTGGCAGGAACCAGATGAGGAATCTGAAAGGTAGAAGCTTGAATCTCCAGGATGCATGGCTTAAGAACCACAATGTGGCCCTGTAAAACAAGAAATAGGGAGTGTGGTTGGGGGTGGGTTAGTTGTTAGAATTATTTAGATTCTCATGTGTGTCTGACATTTTGCTAGCAGAGCTTGAAAAGAACTTGGACATTCTTCCAACTTGGAGGACAAGGGGGTGACTAAAGTAACCATGTAAATGAAATGCTTTACCTAACTAAGCATGGCAAAGATATTATTTAGATAGCTTCTTGTACTGTTAACATTTTTAAAAATCCAAATTTTAACAAGAATTATTTTTTAAAAGTTGTAATTAACAAATGATTGGGGGCTGGGATTGTAGCTCAGTGGTAGAGCGCTTGCCTCGCATGCGTGAGGCCCTGGGTTCGATCCTCAGCACCACATACAAAGCAATAAAATAAAGACAATGTGTCCATCTACAACTAAAAAAATATTTAAAAAAAAAAAAAAAAAACAAATGATTGAAGTCTTCCTTTTTCAAAGATCCAGAGCCCTAACGTGGTTCTTCAAGGGTGGTGTTGCCTTCCAAGGGACTTTTGACCGTGTGTGAAACCTTTTTGGTTGTTAGAACTGATGGCAGTACTGTTGGCATTTAGCCAGGGATTTTGCTAACTATTGTACAGTAGTAAAATGCATAGCCCATCCACACAGCAAAGAATTATCTGACTCAAAATGCCAATAGAACTAATATAAATCTATTGCTTGTATGATTCTGGTAAAGGCTGAAGATGGTGTTCATGATCCTCACCTGGTGGAAAAATACTCTCCACTTAACACTTGAAATTCTCTAGCAACTCTGCTGGGAGGGAAAAGTAAGAGAAAGTCTATTTATGACATCATACATATTCTTTACTCTGTAGTTGTCTTCAAATGTGAAGAAAAATACCTTTCCTCCCCTTAATATGGCAGCCTTATATTACCAAGAATTTGAGCTACTGTTGTTTTGAATTATTGGGTATCATTGCATAGGTTTTTCAAATTCAAAATAAACATGGTAGTATCTTCTTTAGCCAGAGTGATTCCCCCCATCCCCAACCCACCGGCAGCTTCAACTGCCAAGAAAGAAGTTAGCTAAGTGTTTTAATTAATTAACATATGCATGCTTGTATGTGTATATATGTTGTGAATATCCAGAAAAAAATCACACTTTATACTCATCTTATTTTGCCAATAGGCTCCACTTTTGATTCTTATTTATTGTCTTTAACAAGTTTAATTTAGTGGTGAATATGACTGATAGTTGGGATTATTTTTGCTACTTAGTATCCATTTGCCCTTAGAGAAGTCACAATCTTTCTGATTCTTGGTTTCTCATCTGTAAAATAAGGTAGTAATGATTCCTGGATTACAAGATTATAGGAATTAAATGAGTTAATGTGTATTAAGATGCTATGTCAACTAGAATATACCATATAATAGTGTTAGTTACTTGTTTCAGAAGTATCAGATTAGAAAGTGATGTGTTAAGTTGCCAAAAACGGGAATTGAGAGATAGCAAGGCGGGGAAGCTTGACTGATGACAGCCCCTAAGGAGAAGAGAAATACTAAGTATATATTTTCATCTATCTATAATAAATTTATAGAAGAATTAGCATATCACTATAATCCTTAATACAAGTGCAAACTGACTTCCTTCAGTAGGGTTTCACTCCTATAGTATAATAACTGATAAATATAATGGTGAAATTATCAAGGGTTACCTTGGCTGGACATGGTGGTGCACAACTGTAATCCCAGCAACTGGGGAGGCTGAGGCAGGAGGATTGTAAGTTCAAAGCCAGCCCCCGCAATTTAGGGAGGCCTTAAGCAATTTAGAGCGATCCTGCTCAAAACTTTAAAAAAGGTGGGGGGGCCGGGATTGTAGCTCAGTGGTAGAGCGCTTGACTTGCATGCGTGAGGCCCTGGGTTCCATCCTCAGCACCACATAAAAAGAAATAAAGACATTGTGTCCATCTACAACTAAAAAAAAAAAAAAAAAAAAAAAAAAAAAAAGGTGGGGATGTGGCACAGTGGTTAAGCACCTCTGGATTCAATCCCCAATATCAAAAAAAGGGGTGGGGCTTAACTTGTTTTAAAATATGTATTTGAGAAAACATTTTCATGTTTTTGAAATATATTTTATTTCAGAGTTTTTTGGAATTGTACAAGAAAATTCAGACTTTTCAAGAGTAAGCTATAAGTTATTTGAATTAATTACTTTTTGGAGAATAATTCCTTTTGTCTGCATTTAGTATGCATGACTTCCTTTGTATTTGATGGGTTATTGGTTGTTGTTTTTGTAACCAGTGATAATTGCTCTTCAAATGGGGGGACTTAACAAATAGGAGTTTTAAGCCTACTCATTCTTTCTAAAATTCTCATCCTGTTCTAGATTTGTTTCTTTTTCTATTATTTGTAACATCTCTTTATGCAAAGAGTTACTTTGATTTTTCTATATGTCCATAGTTGTGGTTACCATTTAGAGGTCATTTGATTAAAATACATAAAGTTGATGGGGGAAAATGTAATCTCTTGGTGGGCATGGTGGCACATGCCTATAATCCCAGCACTTTGGGAGGCTGAGACAGGAGAATCATGATTTCAAAGCCAGCCTCAGCAATGGTGAGGCGCTAAGCAACTCAGTGAGACCCTGTCTCTAAATAAAACACAAAATAGGGCTGGGGGTGTGGCTCAGTTGTTGAGTACCCCTGAGTTCAATCCCCAGTACCAAAAAATAAAAACCAAAAGTGATCTCTTATAGTTTTGTTAGCTGGTCAACTTCCCTTAATCATATAAAAGTAAGGTATGGAAGTAGCTAAAGTTCTAACTAGTCAGTAAGATTTTTCAAGGGATAGCTTGAAGGTAGAGTAGTTAGCAGTAACATTCAGAGTAAGCCATGTGGTGGTATTGGTAGGTATTTTTTTTAATCCAATGGACTTTAAAAATTGGATTTTAGAAAATAGAGTGAAATTTTCCTGGCAAAAAATAATTATTTGGATTTGGAGAATTTTACGTTCAAACAATTGACTTTTTAATTCAAAGGAATTTTAAGGAGTAGATGTTTGTGTAGGAATAGTATGGTGATGCATGATATTTTCTGACATTTTCTTCTACAGAGTGAACAAAGTATAATTTTGAAATCATAAAAATTATATCAAGAAAGTTCATGCCCTGGAAATATATCTATATATCTGTCTGTCTTTCTTTTTCTTTTTGCAATTTGGTTAGACCGAAGAAGAGCAGGTTGGGGGCTGAATTGTAAAGGGGGTTTCTGCCAGAGATTTTAGACCTGATGAGAGTAACTTAACAAATGTGAATTTTAGAAAAAGTGATTTTGAAGTTGAGTGAGATTAGGACCAAGGAAGAACTTTTGGTACAAGACTCTCACAACAGTAATCTTCAAATAAAGTCCTTACTGTAATAGTGGCAATTGGAATGGAGAGTTAAGGGAAAGATTTGTAATGTTTGGAGGTAGAATCCATAGGCCAATCTGACTTGGTTTAGGAATTGAAGAATATGGAGATATAAGGGAGTCAAATTGGCTGTAGGGTTCCTAGTTTGGGAAACTTCGTAGATGGTGTTGCCATTAATTAAGTTGGAGAAGGTATGAAATTTTGGCAGGCGGAAGAGGGGGGTGAAGATGGCAGATAATGAGTTTAAGTTTTGTATATCTTTGATTTTAGGTATCTATGAAACATGTAGTTGAAGGTGCCCAGTAGGCAGTTATAAATTGGAGTGTGGAACACTGAAGAGATGACTGGAGAAACATCTGAAATCTTAGTTTTTTCCCTCTTCTCTAATATATCTTTTACCTAGGTTATTGCAAATTTCCTATCTGGTCTTCTAGTCTTCAGTACATTTTCTGTGCCATTGTCAGTGGTTTTTCTAAAGGGCGAATCTGATTATATCATTCCTCTGCTTAAATTGTGACTTTCATCATCTGGTGAAATACATATTCCTTATTCCTTTAACAGATTTGTAAATTCCTTTAAGTTCTTTTTCCAAATTACCTTTCGAGGCTTGATGACTCACCACAACTTATCCCATCCTCCAAGTATATAATATTCTCAAGCATATTGAATAATTTGTAGTTTCAGGTAACGTGTTTCGTTATGGTTTGGATCTTAAATGTTCCCCAAGACCTCATATGTTGAAGGCTTTGTCCTCACCTGATGGAGCTGTTGGGAGGTGGTGGAAAGTTTAGAAGGTGAGGCCTAGTAGGAGGAAGTAGGTTATTGCGGGTGAGCCCTTGGAGGCTATGTTGGGACCCTGGCTCCTTCTTATCTTTCTCTTTGCTTCCTGGCTGCCATGAGGTTAGCAGCTTTACTGCACCATGAGTGTCCTGCTATGATGTTCTTCCTCACCACAGACCCAAAGCAATGAGGCCAAGTGGTCATGGACTGAAACTCTGAAACTATGAGCCAAAATAAACTGACTGCCTCCCTCTCTTTGTGAATTTCCTCCTTTGAAAACTAGAGGTTATTTGTTCCAGAGTATTCTCAACATTCTTAATTGCTTTCTTTCCTCACAGTTAGATTCTGTGAGACATTTCTGGCAAGACCACCACAAAGATGATGTGTGATCCTTGTACTGTATTATAGTATGTATCAGCAGGCACATTATATCAGGCTGCCCCCCTATTGGTAATGCACACTTGGTCATTTGGTAAAGGTGGGGTCTGACAATTCTCTATTGTTTAATAAATAAATAGTAGGGTAGTACTTAAAGGCCATGTAGATATTCTGTGCCCTAACCTTTTTTTTCTTTTTGGTAGTGCTGGCGATTGAACTCATGGCCTTGAGCCTGCTAGGGAAGTGCTCTACTGTTGGGCTGTATTCCTAGGCCCCAACAACTTTTTTTTTTTTTAATATTTTTTTCAGTTGTAAATGGACATAATATCTTTATTTATTTTTTTATGTGGTGCTGAGGATTGAACCCAGTGCTTCACATGTGTGAGGTGAGCACTCTACCACCGAGCCACAACCTCAGCCTCCCCAACAACTTTTTAACCAATGGTTTTGTCATACATTAATGATCCTTGCTTGAATAAAGTATTACCTTGGAGGATTACAAATGTTTATTTTCTAACTTTTCCATTCTTTCTACATTTATTGCCTTTATTTACTTTGGAGAGCTGTAAGGTCAGGTTAGATGAAAATTGAATATAGGTTATTGGGTTTAAAAATCAGGCCATTACTAACCTTTTCCCATACCAAGCCTGAAGATGAAAAGCGTACTGAGGAGATAGACAAAGAGACAAAATAAAAGTTTTCTAACGAAGGGGAGGAAGAATTCTCCCTGAAGGAGATAGGGTTGAAAGAAAGAAGTTTAATTTGATACTTTTGTTTGTTTGTTTGTTTGGTTGATGAAGATATTAAAGATAGGGGAGTCAGGGAATAATTAATAGAATAAGGTCCCAGATGAAATGGGAAGAAGTGAGGTTAAGAGCAGCCAGTTAATTCTGAAAATAGTAGACACCTACATTCTGCTTCAAAGGAGTTGTGTATAGATGAGAATTAGGTACGTTTGGATATGGGGGGGGGGTCATCTGAAAACTTGTTTTAAAGAATTACTTTTTTTTTTTTTTTAGCAATTTTTTTAAAAATATTTTTTTAGCTCTAAATGAACACAAGGTCTTTATTTTATTGCTTTGTATGTGGTGCTGAGGATCGAACCCAGGGCCTCACGCATGCGAGGCAAGCGCTCTACTGCTGAGCTACAATCCCAGCCCCAAGAATTACTTTTAAGCGTAGAATTGTTGGAGGTTGGCTAGGGAACATAAGGAGGGTGGTAAAAGTGTTATATATACTGTGGGGAATGGGAAAGGGAAATGTTTCAAAATAAGTGAAAGGGTTGCAGAGCAACATCAGGGTTAATCTGATATTATAACTCAAGTTTATAATTAGCACATTTTATAGTTTTCTCTGGCAGTGTTCTAGAGGCAGGAATAAAGCAAATAAAGATTGTATTGAAGAGAATTGAAGATGTAAAGGGAGTCTGTTGAAGTAATTGACCATGGTTTTAGGCTAAGTGGAGAAGCTAGTAAGGTAGAGCCAAACAATGGAGAGGAATGTAGAGGTAATGCCAAACTCATTAATTCAGATACTAATTTATTATTGGTTTGGGGTTATAGTAATGATGAAACTTGTTACTTTTTTCTTAAACTAACATTTACTATTTCTGTTCTTAAACCATTTATTGACTTAATGCCGATGTTTCTAGCTGCTTTGCTTTATTTTTCCTAAAATAAAAATTCCTTGAAAGCATCATAGTTGTTCTTACTTAGCATTTATTAAGTACTTATTTAGATTATTTGAAGACCTTGCCCATTAGGGATCAACATATAAAATATATTTAATTAATAGACTGTTAACATTAGATTATTTCTATTTTGAAAAGAAGCAAGGTAGAACTGTTTCAAAACAGGATAAATCCAAGTGTTGTTTTTATTGTTGGGAATGTATTAGTACATGATTTCTTCTAGCAGTTATTTTCAAAGCAGAACAGAGTATATAGATTTTAACTTTACTTTTCTATAGGCATTTAATAACTATCTAGTGGTTTATGTATTTGAAATGCACTTATTCTTCAGTAACTAAATTAGTGATTTTAGGATTTACTTGCTAATCTTTGACCAGGATACCAAGAACACAATGTGAGTTCACAGTGTGAATCTGGCTTACTTTGATTGACAAAAATTTCACAAGTAGTGTACCAGTGGCCCAAAGGGGTAGAGGTGTCTATACTATTTTTGTTTTTAACTGAAATTTTTATGTGTTAGGCACAGTTAGACCTATGACCCTGAATTCCTGAATTAATTTCAATGACTCATATAAAAAACTGTTCTAAGTCTCTAATGAGTACTGGGAAAAATTACTTTTATATTGAATAATACTTAGATTTTGAAATTAAATGTTATTTAATGAGGATATTTGTGATTTTTATTCCTGATAAGGATGTCATATGAAGTAGCACTTATTTTATGGGTCATTTAAAAATATTTAAATATAATATTACAAATGATTATAATTTTTATGTTATCGCTAAATCAAAAGTAAATAAGCAACTTCAGGAAGCACATGCATTCAGTTTTCTGATAAGTCTCAGAGTCCCTTAAATGTCACATGGGGATGTAAGGAATAAGCAAAGTAGATTACTAAAACTTTGTTCTTATTTTCTGGGTTCCTGTAGCTTTTTACGTACCTCTTTAATGCTCAAGATGAGTATACAAATACTTATTTATATGACAGCCTAAATTGGTTTGTATTTCTTTTTTAATTTAATTTAATTTAATTTTTTTACTTGTTGATGGACCTTTATTTTATTCATTTATTTATACGTGGTACTGAGAATTGACCCCAGTGCCTCACGCATGTTAGGCAAGCACTCTACCACTGAGCCACAACCCTAGCCCCTGGTTTGTATTTCTTTTTTTTTTTTTTTTTTTTTTTTTGGGTACCGGGGATTGAACTCAGGGGCACTCGACCCCTGAGCCACATCCCCAGCCCTATTTTGTGTTTTATGTAGAGACAGGGTCTCACTGATGGTTTGTATTTCTTGAAAGCTCAGATTGTTATGTTTAAATTTTTGCTTCATTACTTTTTTTTTTTGGATTTAACATTTTTTTTTGTTTTAATTAGTTATACATGACAGTAGAATGCATTTTGACACATCATACATAAATGCAGTATAACTTCTCATTCATCTGGTTGTATATGAGGTAGAGTTACATAGGTCATGTAATCATATATGCACATAGGGTAATCATGTCTGATTCATTCTACTATCATTCCTACTCCCATGTTCCCTCTCCCTCCCTTCACTCCTCACTGTCCAAATTATCTCTATTCTTCTCCCCGCTTTATTGTGAATTAGCATCCTCATATCAGTTAGCTTTATTATTGAGCTTGTGTGAGCAATAATATGTGACACACAATTTTAAAAAATTTTAAATACTTTAAAATTATGATTATTAAATTTTGTCAAGTGATAAATCCCAAATAGTGTGTAGAAGTATATTGTTATTTATGTCTAGGTTGTATGAAAAAAACTGTTTACTAGAGATTTACTAGAGATTGGCTCTTAAAATTCTAAAAATATAGAAATGCTCTTAGAATATGACATTGGAAGTCTTTTGTAGGCAAACAGTAAGAAACCATAGGTGAGATTAATGAGAGGCTATAGGCAGAGATTTTTCTATGGTAAAAACAAGACAAAAAACAAAAAAAAAACCTTCCTGATTTTTATCAAATTGGCCTTTGGTAGGACATTACATTATGGTTGTTTATGTATTTTTTTCTTGCATGTATCAGTTCCTTCGAATTTGAGGAAATAAAGTTTGCTATTTTTTGTTTGCTTTTATTGTTAATAGTTAAGTACTGATTTTTTTTTTATTCAGTTTAAATCCAAAATTATATTAAAAGAGATTCTCTGTCTAGCTTCACTGTAAAAAACAACTCACTTTGTCTATTGTCTCATTACAAACAGACATGTTATAAATGATCATTTATAAGTCAATTTGGAATTCAGAACATGTTTCCTGTTGAAAGCACTAAGATGGTGGCCCATAGTAGCCCTTTTATCCCACATTCTAGATGAGTAATTGTCCCTTTGCTAAGAAAAATATAGTAAGTTAAATTGATGAAATGTGTAGTACCCTTTTTCTTAAACGATAATCTTATATAATGCTTTATCACAGATGTTAATTCTTTCTATCATTTATTAGAAGACATAAGTAATAGGTTATGTTACTATAACATAAATTAGGTTAGTAATATCAGTAATTGATCTGATAAGGGGAGAAAGAAGGAAAAAGAACTGGGTGTATAATGGGTAGAAATATTTTAGAAATTTATTTAGTGAAATAATTTAGATTTTTTTTTTTATTGGAGAGGCCATGTGGTACAGAAACAGGAGTAGAATTTTGAATCAGAAAAATCTGAATTCAAATCCTGTCTTCACAATTATCTAATTAAATGTTCTGAAACCAAGTTAGTCTTCAACCTATTTCTTCATCTATTTGATGTAGATCATTGAGTCATTCATGGACTGGGTCATTCAGAAATGTTCCTAGATTTTTTTGAAGACCAGCAAAACAATCTGAATGGAATCAAGCGATTAAGAACTATATAGTGTTCAGTGTAATTCTTATTCTTGTCTTTATGGTGTTCTCTGCCATCCTTCCTTCTTTCACTGATAATGTGTTTTCACTGCACTCTTGATTATGACTTCAGAGAACCATCAGAATTAGTTATGGGAATGAGGCAGTCTCCAGTTTTACCCAAGTGCCAGCTAGTCTTACTGCCTGTCCATGAAACAGATGAAGGCACTGCTGCACAGGAGTAGGATGAGACAACTAGCTCTTCTAGGTCAGTTTGCTTATTTTCTCACTGTCACCTGACAAAAGTCCTTTGTTTCTCAAAATGGAGCATAAGCCTCATAGTCCCTGGGCTTGATATTCTTTTTTTTCTCTACCTTTCCTTTTCTGGCTTTATCATCACTTTCCAATACCCCTCCTCCCCACCATCCCCATTCACACCCCTTGCCACAGGCTCAGGCCTATTCTATGCCTTGAGTACTTTTGTCATAGTAAATTGTATATCTGCACATATTGGTTTGCTGCTTTCTGTCTCCCTTTTTCCTCCTCTCCTAAACAAACAAACAAAAGGACTAAACAAACAAACAAAGAAGACACCAAAAGAGGCAGGATCCTAAAGATAAAATTGATTTAAAAAATTTGGCATAGTTCAAATGTTAATCCTAGATGTTTGTAATAATAATGGTAGTTGCAATTGCTTATTGTCTCATATGCGCCAATTATTATGCCATGAACTTACATAAGTTTTTTTATTTAACTCTTACAACATTGCTATGAGAAAGATGTTGTTGGTGTTCCATTATACAAATGAGGAAACAGACATGTGAGGGTTAAAAAGTTGTCAAAAGTCATACAACCAATAAATGAAAGTTTTAACTACCTGTAGATAGTATTCCTAAGCAGTATATTATATTATGCTTTAAGAAAGGTGGAGATCAGCCGGGCGCGGTGGCTCAAGAATCCCAGCACTTAGGGAGGCTGAGACAGGAGAATCGCGAGTTCAAAGCCAGCCTCAGCAATAGCAAGGCGCTAAGCAACTCAGTGAGACCCTGTGTCTACATAAAACACAAAATAGGGCTGGGGATGTGGCTCAGTGGTCAAGTGCCCCTGGGTTCAATCTCCAGTACCAAAAAAAAAAAAAAAAGAAAGGTGGAGATCTAGAATCAAATTTTAGAAAGTCAAGTAATGTTATGCAAACAAAAATGTATTTTGAACTTAGGTTTTATTTTATTTTGAACATATATGTATGTCATTATTGAGTCTCTTGAAAATGGCTGAACATTGTATTTTGATTTCCTCACCTTCTATTCCAGTCCAGCCTCTGCAGTCTGGCTTTCACCCCCATAACTGGAGTTGACATTGTTTTCTGAGATGACTGATGACTTCCTAATTGCCAAATCTGAAGGTTTTCTTTCTTTATTATTTTATTTGCACATTCTGGGCGGATATTTCTCCCCTGCTTTTTCCTCCCACTCTCTAGTGTTTCCTCTTGTATTACAAACTTTTTTTCTTTTTTCTTTTTTTTTTTGGTGCTGGGGATTAAATCCAGGGGTCTTGTGCATGCTGAGCATATGCTTGATCTACCACTGAGCTACATCCCTCCAACACCACAAATTCGTATCTACCTGCCACCCCCTTTCTCTCTTTTTTGCAGTACTGGGGTTTGACAGGGCTTTCTGCATGCTAGGCAAGTAACTCTACCACTGAGCTACCTCCTCAGCCCTTCCTGTATCTTTCTTTCATTTCTTCAGAAATGTTGTTGGAGTCCTTTTAGGTTCTGTACTTGGCCCTCTTCTCTTACTAATACTCTCCCAGAATGATATATTTGGCACCAAAATTTTAAAGTATATAAGGACTTACCACAATCTTGTGCCCAAACCTATTTGTAAGGTATCATCCAGTTTAAGCTTAACCTTCACTAATATTTGCTATAAGGATTCATATTAGCACTTCCAGTCTATATGTCCATCTCAGATGGTTACATTTCACAAGCAAGTAAGCACAAAGGGATTAACAGTGGTATCCTCCACTTAGTTCTTGTGATGTGATATAGTTTATATGAGCCACAACCCCAGCCCTAGATTTGTTTTTTAACAGCAACCAAAAAAGTTCCAAATTTGCTGATCTTTTTTTTTTTTAAATATTTTTTTAGTTGTTGATGGATCTTTATTTTATTCATTTATTGTTTGTATGTGGTGCTGAGGATTGAACCCAGTGCTTCACGCATGCTAGGGAAGCGCTCTACCACTGAGCTACAGCCCCAGCTCCCAAATTTGCTGATCTTTTGAGAGACAACATGTGACAGTAGAATTTAGCCAAAGAAATAGGTAAACAAAGAACAATGCACTTACTCTGTTCCTTCCAAGTGTTTTATGTTTTGTTTTGTTTTAAGAGATAGGGTCTCACTGTGTTGTCTAGGATTTCCCCAAACTCCTGAGCTTAGGTGATTCTCCCCCTTCCCAGCCTCTTCGTAATTGGGACTACAGGTGTGCACCATCATGCCCAGCTTATTTTAATTTTAAACGAGTGAGAAAATAGTTAAATTTTCTAAAAACACTCATGCTGTGGTGAATGTATTTTGAAAATGGATGTTTGGAAATAATCTTGTTGTGATTTTGTTTCTGAAAATGATGAACTTTTAAAAATAAAACATGAAATTTTCTAACCTTAAAAACCCTCCAGATAATGGGTTTAGAACTTGTAATCAGTGGTGTGGTGATGTATTTTTTCCATTGGTTTCATATACACTTGTGTGATACCCTTTTTACCTACAGCAGGCTTTAAATCCAGGCATTGAAATAAATGGAACTGAGAACCATATATTTGAATCACTATTTCATAAAGTATGAAGATTTTTAATAATGAGGCATAGCAAATCACATTGTTATCAATTAAAATTGGAGTGAAAGGATTTTATACATTAACTGATAAAAGAATATTTTAAAAAGTCCTCTTTCTCATCTTTTGAATTTACATTTAGCTTAGTTTCATTTATATTGTACATAATGTAATAATATAGTGGTGCCCTGTATAATTTCTAAATGGTATTTGCTTAAATATTTTTGCTTAAAAGTTTTTAAACTGATGGGTATATGATCCAAATGTTTGTAGACTGCTGATACATATAATAAGCATTCTAAGTTCAAAGGAAGGCTGGTCTCTATAGGTGAGAAAAACAAAGATTCATGATAGAGGTAGGTATAAGGCTGAAGCTGATCTTGTATAGTTTAATATTAGTGCTTTTTATATATTGTTCCTGATTAACAAAGTAGTTCACTTTCATAGGAGAACATTTGAAAAATTTGGAAAAGTACAGGCTAGCAAAAATTTAAAATGCCTTTAGATCTGTCCTCTGTTAAGAGGACTATTAATATTGTGGTTAATATCCTACGTTTTTTGGTAAATATGTATGCTTATTAAGGTAGAAAATTGGGATCGTACTTCATTGATTTGAAAACTTTTCTTCTTAATACATCACAAACATTTTTATGTAATTAAATACCCTGCAATACTATTTAAAATTTTTACATTATATTTAAACACATGTTTAAGCATATGCAAAATGTATTAATACACATAACACATTATCTTAGCTGTTTAAATGCCTGTTAGTGTTAAGTATATTTACATTGTTATGCAACCAGTCTCCAAAACTTTTTCGTCATGTAGAACTGAAATTCTGTAACCATTAAATGATGATTCCCATCTTCCCCTCCTCTCAACCCCTGGCAACCATCATTCTACTTTTGGTCTCTATGAATTTGACTATTAAATGCTTCATATAAGTGGAATTGGACAATATTTGTGTATTTTGTTTGGCTTATTTCACTTAGCATCTTGTTCTCAGGGTTCGTCCATATTGTGGCATATGTCAGAATTTCCTTGCTTTTTGCCAGGAATAGTGACTCATACCTGTTAATACCAGCTACTTGGGAGGCCAAAACAGGAGGATTGCAAGTTAGAGGCCAGCCTGGACAATGAAATGAGACCCTCTTTCAGTATAATAAAAAGGACAGGGGATGTAGCTGAACAACAGAATGCCTGCCTAGCATTCACAAGGCCCTGGGCTCAGTCCCCAGTAAACCAAAAGAAAAAGAATTTCCTTTTTAAGGCTGAATAATAAATAGTCCATTATGTATATATGCTACATTTTTGTTTATCCATTTATCTGTGAACAGTAAAGTTGTTTTTGTCTCTTAGCTGTTTCAAATAGTGCTGCTATGAAGTTGGGTAGACAAATGCATTTTTGAGATATTGTTTTCAATTATTTTGGGTATATACAAAGAAGTGGAATTGCAGGATCATACAAATTCTGTTTTTCATTTTCTTAGGAACTGCTATATATTTTATCCATAGTAGCTATATAATTTTACATTCCAACCAATAGTGTTCAGAGTTCCAGTTTCTCCATATCCTTTCCAATACTAGTTATTTTCTCATAGCAGCCATTTTAATTGCCATGAGGTCTGCAGTCCTGTTTTTAGTTGCAGTATAATCCATTGTTTGGTTGTACTGTAGTTTATTAACCATTCTTTGTTTTCTTTTAGAAGAAAAGTATCAAATATTCAGGGAATTTTATTTTTAAACAATAAATCCAATAGACACAGCTTTCATTTACCCAAACATGCATAACCCAACCTGAATATAAAACGCACTCAATTGGCAAATTATACATGAAGTACAAAGGGAAAGCAATTTTACATATGTGAAATGATTGCCAGCTATAGCAATTTAACAGTCAAATTTAAAACATTGCATATTGAAAAACAAAAACAGAAACTACCTTAAAGCCAATTATCTATGGTAAAACAAGGACAAGTCTCATATGGAATGATTTGATTCAAGCAAAGAGTAAGGCACCTGCCATGAATTTAGAGCAAAAATTGTCATTTTTAAAGTTACAATAAAATAGAATTAGGTAATCAAGACTTGTTCAAAGAAGAAAACAAGCACAGGGAATAATTCACTGGGTGAGAAAGGCAGGTAACAGTTCAGCTAAAAACCTGCTGGCCCAAGGTCGGCCAGTTCCTTTCCTATGGGAGGAGTTTCCTAGATGTCCTTAAACACTGCTCCTTACTCTTATCCTTTCATGAGGAGGCAGCTGGAGTCGTGGCTCAGTGGTAGAGTATTTGCCTAGCACGTGTGAGGCACTGGTTTCAGTCCTCAGCACCACATAAAAATAAAATAAAGGTAAAAACAAACAAACAAAAGTTATTAAAAAAATAAAGTAAAGGTCTGGAGATGTGGCTTGGTGGTTAAGAGCCACTGGTTCAATCCTCGGTACAAAAAGCAAAAAAGAATAATAATTTTAAAAAATGTCCTTACTCATTTTGCTGTAATGTATCATTAATGTATACTTATTAAATGAATGGAATGTTTTTATCTTTAATATTATTAGGTATAGGATGGTATAAAGTTTGAATTTGGATAAAAGACTAAGTATGTTTTACTTGGGAGAATTTTTTTTTTCTTCAAACAAGGACTAATACCTTAGCAAGCTAAATATTATGAACAACTTTCACAATATGCAAATTGCATGCTTACATATACTTTGAATGATTTTTAAAATGTTCTGTTTTTGAAAGAAAACTGATATGCATAACAACAGATTTTGGTTTGTATAAAGTATCAATTATTATTTGTTTCTTACTCGTTTTTAGTTGAGTGGTGATTTTATGCAATGGCTTCAAGCCACAGTTCTTCACCAGTGCCTCAAGGAAGCAGCAGTGATGTTTTCTTTAAAAAAGAGGTAGATCCAACAAAACACATCCGACCTGTGCAGTCACTGCCAGATGTATGTCCCAAGGAACCCACAGGTAATACTTTTTATTTTTCCTTTTTAGGGATTTTTTTTTACTGATATATTATGTTTAAATTAGCAGCCGTGTTTCATAAACTTACTTTGAAAGAGTAAATTTTTTAATGTTAAAAATAAAGTTAGAGGGCTGGAGTTGTGGCTCAGTGGCAGAGCACTTGCCTTGCACATGTGAGGCACTGGGTCCGATCCTCAGCACCACATAAAAATAGACAAAATAAGGACATTGATTCCATCTATAAAAAAATTAAAGATAAATAATTAATTTGGAAATAAGTTGATGGTAAAATTGAGTTATAGTTCTTTTCAAGAATTGCCATAAGTTACCTACATAAGCTGAAAAAGTTGAAAATGAAGGTTCAGGTTGAAAGCTGTTTATTTAAAACAGTACAATCAGTCCCCATCACTTGCAGATTCTGTATTTGTATATTCTTCCTAAAATTTATTTGTGGCCTTCAAATCAATATTAGTGATTCTTTTGTGGTCATTTGCAGACATGTGCAGAGAGCTTTGAAAAATTTGAAGCTGGACAATGGTAGTACACGCCTATAATCCTGTAATCCCAGTATTTGGGAGGCTGAGGCAGGAGGATCACAAGTTTGAGGCTAGCCTGGGCAACTTAATGAGAATTTGTCTCAAAATAAAAAGGCCTGGGATTGTAGCTGCTCAGTGGTAGCGTGCTTGCCTAGCATGTATAAAGTCCCTAGTTTAATCACCAACACTAAGAAAAAAAAAGAAAAAAATTTGAGCTGCCTGGACATATGCACAGAGCAGTGTTTCATGTTTTGCATTTTTGTGCTTTTTCTTGGTGATTTTCCTGTTTAAATCAGCCCCCAGGCATATGCAGAAGTGCTGTCTAGTGCTGTGTTATGCCTTATAAAGAAAATGCATGTGTAGAAAATACATGTGTAGAATAAGCTTCATTCAGCCATGGGTTATGATGCTGTTAACCGTGAGTTAAATGTTAATGGATCAGTGATATATAGTGAAAAAGTGTCTTTAAACAGAAACATATACAAAATGAGTTTATGCATTGGTAGATGAAAATGTTGTGACCTGAGGCTCATAAGAACTTAACTCTAATTTTGTAGGAGCAGTGGTTCAATATTTGCTAATTAGGTGTTCACAGTGACTTTGTAGAACAAAACTGCTGCAAATAATGAGAATTGACTGTTTTTTTTCTCTATGGTCAATGTCACAGCAACATTTTGTCACCTGATTACAAGTCAAACAAAGGATGTTTGGCAGGAGTGCCTGCCATAGTATAATAGAATAAAGGCCTGCCTCTTCAAAACAAAACAAAACAAAAGGGTATTTTCAATTTTGAAAAAAAAAAAGAGAAATTATAAAGAAAAGAAATTAATGATTTTTTTTTATACCTACACCACCTGGCAACTGCAACCCTCAAATTTTGTGTATCTTTTATCTTGTGCATATTTTTCATCCTTTTGAGAATTAATTGGTTCTGGAAGATGAAGATTATTTAATCGGATTTTTTTTTAAATAATAATTTATCACAGAAGAAAGCATTTGGTTGGTTTGTGCAATGTAGATTCTAATCATCTTTTTTTTTCTAGGATGTATTTGCAAACAATAGAATCAACTTTACAGAGTTCTCTTATTTACTTTTTACAGGTGATTCAAATAGTTTATGTGTTACCCCATCTCTAGTAACAGATCAAAATAGATGGACTATATATCATTCCAAAGTAAATCTCCCAGCAGCACTAAATGATCCTAGATTAGCAAAAAGAGAATCTGACTTCTTCACAAAAACGTGGGGATTGGACTTTGTGGACACCGAAGTCATACCTTCATTCTACCTCCCACAGATCAGCAAGGAACATTTTACAATATATCAACAGGAAATCTCTCAGGTAATATCTAATCTCGAAATTAGTTATAGTCAGGTCAAAAATAGTAGAGTTTTATTTTGGTTTATTTTAAATTTTCAACCAATAATCTTCGAACCTATGATGGTATTCTTTTATATTCTTATAAATCCTCCTGTCCTGGGTTATGTTTAGTTCTTTTCTTAGATGTATTTTAATACATTTCTCTTACTGCAGTGATTTTTTTAGAATTACACATTCTTGTTGGTGCTAAGATTCAGTATGAAACCTACCTTACCTACCAAGGAGAAAATGGTTCTATTAGGCCTATAAAGTTTAGGTAATTTGTGAGATTTAAGAAATTAGGAATAGCTAGGTATGGTGGCACATGTCTGTAATCCCAGAGACTTGGGAGGCTGAGGCAGGAGAAGCTCAAGTTCAAAGCCAGTCTTAGCAACTTAGCAGGACCCTGTCTCAAAAAGCAAAAAGCGGGTGGAGATGTAGCTCAGTTTTTAAGTACCCCCGGGTTCATTTCCTATACTAAAAAAAGAAAGAAAGAAATAAATTAGGAGTAGAACCATTCCTTTGTCTCTCATTTATCACAGACAATAGAGTATCTTAGCTCTAGCAGATTGCCTTAATACATCCAGACAATTATAACTCATTATGTTGCTTTAAACCTGGTCTGAAATAAAAACTGAGTGCAGTGCTGAGTTTGAAGTGTCCTATTACTCATTTTTAGATTGTTAGTGAGTGGCTATTAGCAATATAATCCTAGTTGCCATTTCAGTCTTTTTTTAAAAATCGAAGTGGTACAGGGGACACACACATATATTTTAAATTTTTTTGAAATGGGATCTCACTGTGTTTCTTAGGCCAGCCTTGAATTCCTGGGCTCAAGTGATCCTCTTGCCTCAGCCTTCCCAGCAGCCTGGAATATAAGCATGTGCATTGTACCTGGCCTAAAATTCATTTATATTTCTATAAATATTCCTTTTTGTACTCTTTCATTCACAAGTCTAATTTGAATTAAGCTGATTTTATTTTACTTGATTACTTTGCTCTTTTTATGGTTTGGAGATAAGCTAAATATGGCTTCATTACTGGCATTAATGCATATAGTATCTGATTTTTTTTAGCACTATCCAATATTTTTATACAGAATCTATAAATTGCAAATTTAAACAAGATGCCAGTACATATCTATTAGAATGGCAAAAATCTGAAACACAGTGCCAAATATTGGCAAGGACATGGAATAATATGAATTCTCATTGCTAGTTGGCATGCAAACTGGTGCAGCCTCTTCGGAAAATAGTCCTATAGTCACTGACAGTGAATGCCAGTAACCCAAGTGGGTGTTTTTTTGTTGTTGTTGTTAACATACTTGCTATTCCCAGATGTCCTTTCAGTGGGATATCTGAAAAGATAACAATGTTATTAAGTGGTCATTCAGTCCTAAATCAGAATGGTTTTTTGTTTTTGTTTTTTTTTTAAACTCAAAGTAGTAGTGATTAATTTCTGTCTCTCTGGTTTTATGTAGGGTTTGGGGTTTTCTTCCTCGATTTAAAACGAATTATCCTAATTGACTTACATGAATAAAGATTTTCTATTTGCTTTTTCTTCATTCCATATATGGAGATTTTACTATAATTATATAAGTATAGGTATATAGTTGTTATTTGTATTTAAATTTAGAGCACTAGTGATTTCATATATTAAAAATTGTAGAACTAATTTGCTTATATTTTGGTATTCTGTTATGAAACATTTTGATGCTTTGAATAATATTTCTGCATAGCTTTGATTACTTATTTGACTGTTATCTTTTGATTAGAGAGAGAAGATACATGAGAGATGCAAGAATATTTGTCCTCCTAAAGATACCTTTGACAGGACTCTTTTACATACTCATGGTATGAAAATGTGTTATTTGTAGATAGTAAAGCATAGCATAAATATTAATGAACAAAATCTTAATTCTGGAACCTTGGTTGCTGTCATATCTATAATTTGTATTTATAGTAAAATTTTTGTAGCCTGTTTTCTAAAAGCTTTTAAGATAAAAATTATGGGTCTGACAGTAGTGTAATTCTTGAGTTTAACAAATGTTTTATAGCATGGTGCTTTGTATTTTGCTTGTTGCTCTGAAATAGATTAGTTAAGAAATATTCTCCATCCTAAAGAAGCTGATTGTCTCTTGAATAAAGTTAAAGAAATAAACCAGTAATTGCAGCACTGTATATTAATTAGTAAGTTTGGTGTGGTAAGTTTGTACAGATAATATTTCTAACTCAAAAGGCTTTGCATAGTTGATGATGATTACCTGTATTTTAAACTAGTTAGTGTGAAACAATTATGTGAGGAAAAAAGCATTCTAGGGAAAGGGAATAGTTTATACAAAGCCATAGAGTTGAGAGAACATAACATGTTCAAAAAGTGCAAGAGTCTAGTGTGTTCACTGTACTGAGTAAGAGATGCAGCTGCAGCAATAGGCATGGGTCAGAAGAGTCTTGTATGCTATGCTCAGGAATTTTACTTTTTCTAAAGGCAGTATAGTGCTACTAAACATTTTAAACCAGACATGATCAGATTTGTAATTATAACTATCACTGTGAAAACAGTTGTGACTAATGAATTTTCAGATGATAATAAGACTGGAGACAGTGAGACAGTTGGAGTCTTAAGTGTCAATACAAATGAGAAATGATGTGGTCCCAATAACTTTTACAATAGAAATGGAAAGGGTATTAGACCTTTGAGAGAGATACCTCAGAGATCTAGATGCAAGTTTTAATGGCCAAGATGATTCCAGGTTTCTTTCTTTCTTTCTTTTTTTTTTTTAATAGATTAAAAAATATTTTTTGTAGTTTTAGATGGACAGCATGCCTTTATTATATTTGTTTATTTTTATGTGGTGCTAAGAATTGAACCCAGTGCCTCAACATGGTAGGCACGCGCTCTGCCACTGAGCTACAGCCCCATCCTGATTCCAGGTTTCTTGTTTGGGCAACTGTCTAGGTGAGAGGTGAAAGTCAACAAGAGAGGCAGTGTAGGAGGAGACATTTTGGAAGAGATGGAGGCTGGTTTAGTTGTGGAGTTGCAGTGAGGGATATGTCTGGTTGGCAACCTACAGCTCAAGAGAAAATTAGGCTGAAATATAGGTATGGTGGACATTATCATAGACAGTGTGCTGGGCAGCAGTATGGTCCATCCCATCCAAAGGCATGGATGGGATCACTCAGGGAGGATGTGAATAGTGAGAAGGACTGATGATGGAATGCTATGAAGCTATCACATTGAAGGAGAAGATAGTAGATAAGGTACTTTTGAAGGAGACAAAAAAGTGGTCAAAGAGATTGGAAAATCAGTGAGAGAATTCCACCTTAGAAATGAAACGTAGAGTTTCAGTGAACTGAGAACGATTAGTCTACAGTGTGAGAATACTTCAGGGATAGATCATTTTGCACACTAAGAAGTCTCTTAGGATTTGGCAGTTAGGAGATCTTAGGGAGAGCATTTGGACTAGAGTAGTGGTTTCAGAAACCTCAATACTACATATTAAGGAATGAGTTCAAGAGAAAGAAATACAGACTATTGGTAGGGATATGACTTGAAGATTTGAGATAGGGCATTGATTAGAGAGAACAGAGTGGAAAAATGTGTTTTTAAGGCCAGGACTAGCTGAGGCAAGAGAGGCATTACATGACCCCCAACATGAGTGCTTCCTTACATTTTGTACCTTAGTTGGCTCCCTTGCTTCAACCTAGTCCTAGCACTAAGACTTTATCTTTTTCTTTTTGTTTTTCATTTTAAATGGAAGAGAACCGAGCATATTTATATGCAGAGATATAAGAATTAATTGAAGCAAACAAGTTGAAGATATGGAAGGAGGGAGGGTAACTGATAATGCGAGCTCACAGAAAAAGCAGGAGGAGATGGAGTCCAAATACAGAAAGGTTAATTTTGGAAATGAAAGGGGGCTGGGCACAGTGTCACATGCCTATAATCCAGCAACTTGGGAGACTGAGACAGGAGGATCGGACCGCAAGTTCATGGCTAGCCTTAGCAACTTAGTAAGACCCTGTCTCATAAGAAAAAATAAAGAGGGCTGAGGGTGTAGCTCAGTGGTTAAGTGCCCCTGGGTTCAATCCCTGGTACTACTCCCCCTCCCCTCCCCAAAAAAAGAAAAGAAAGGAGTACTTCACTTGAGATTGGAACAGTTGGATGAAGGTAAAGTAGTTTCGTTTGTAGATAAGTTATAGGTGATATAAACTAAGATGTCTGAGAATAAAATTAATATGCTATTAAAAAAATACTCCTGCTGGGCACAGTGTTGCACACCTGTAATCCCAGTGGGTTGGGAGGCTAAAGCAGGAGGAGGATCTCACATTGAAAGCCAGCCTCAGCAACTTAGCAAGGCCCTAAGCAACTCAGCAAGACCTGTCTCTAAATAAAATACAAAAAAAGGCAGGGGGATATGCTCAGTGGTTGAGTGCCCAGGTTCAATTCCCGGTATCAAAAAATAGTCTTTGGATCATAAATTCTGGATGGGATGGTGGATATTTTAAACAACAGAAACAATTATTTCTATTGTAGAATTTAATTCATTTTCTCAAACTACAAAACTAGCATCAACCTTCCTCTGACCATTTCAAGAAAGAATTTGAAATGTATTTTTCAGCCAAACCTTTGACTATAAATTTTTACTGCTAAATCTTTGATTCAGATTGTTTGGAACATATGGTCTTACTCGGTGCTTTGCCTACTTCTAGACATATTGTAGGTTAATTGATGGATACTTGATGAAGAAACCTAAGTAGTTATTTGGTTGTGGCCCAGTACAATATTGAATCTGTCAAAATATATTTTATGGAGGTAAGATGAAAATATGTTAGAAAGTCATGTTTTCCCTTTTCCTTTTTTTTCATAGATAAATCCAGGACAGATCTGGAGCAAGTACCTAAGGTAACAGAGCTTAAAAATTTGAGAGTACCTCTTTTTTAACAAGTAGTCTTTAGTTGTGTCTCATAAGAAGATTTCATTTGCTGTTTTTTGACAGTTGGGCCACTTTGCTTCATTTGGGGCTTTGTTGCACCACTTTTCTTGTTTCTTGCCTTTTTTTTTTTTAAGTAAAAATATATTTGAAACATAGTTGTATATATTTATGGTATGCTTTTCTCTTTTGCATCGTGAATTTCTACCTGATCAGTGAAACCTATAAATATGTCTAAGTCTCTATTCTCAAAAATAATTTTTGTTGATTTTACTACCCCTACAGATTATTATCTTTGTGTGATGAATTTTGTAGATTTGTATAATAGATACATTATTTTCTGGGAAGAGGCCATTGCTTTTATCAGATTCTCAAAGAGGTCTGTGGCACTTGCTCTTACTGATGAGAAAGACAAAGATGAACAATGGAAAAAGGAATAGGGAGATAATTTTTAAAGTTCTTTGACTAGTATAAAATAAAATCAATACTCTGTCATTTGAAGGCCTTCATGATTTGCTTCCAACAGTCACACTTAACTTTAGCCTGCTAATTTTTGCAAATTTTGTTTTCAGCCAGACTGTTTTTTACTTGCTCCATGTTTTACTTGCACTATTCTCTCAGTCTGGAGGACTTTTTCCTCGTGTTTCCATACTTATTCCTTTATAGTCTTCTGCTGAAATGACAACTTTGCTTAATGTACTTTCTTTTCTTCCCAACTGAAAATAATTGACCCCTTTGCCAATTCCCTTAATGTTTTATCTAGGAACCCCTCCCTAGATACTCTTCTCCTTGCAGGATATTTATACATTCGTCCCTTAGGGTCCCTCATATATTGAATATAACCAGCATATACCCTCCTCTAATCTTTAAAAGAATCTATAGATTACTTATAATGCCTAATACAGTATAAATAGTTGTGATGTTTTATTGTTTAGGGAATAATGACAAAGAAAAAAAGGCTGTACATGTTCCGTACAGATGCAGTTTTCAGCTATTTTTGATCTCATTTGGTTGAATCTGCTGATGTAACTAAGAGTATAGAGAGTCAATTGTATATATATTTTATCACATTCTTTGGACTGAAGATCCTTGAGATAAAGACCTGCTGGTATTATCTTTGTTTCCCTCTGTGCCTAGCATAAGAGACAATTGCTAGATATTTATTGAATTAATCAGTCCTTTCAATTATAATACTAAAGCAGGGATTAGAAAATTTACTCCTGTCTCTGATTAGATTTTTCCCCAATCATAATCATACTAGTTTTGGGGTATATGTGAAATGAATCAGTAGATTGAATACAGCAAAGGTATTAATAAATTGTTTAAATTATGTTTTGTGCCTGGTGTTGGGGGTGCAATGACTAATGAGCTATAAATCTAACCTTGTAGAAACATAGGTCTCTGGGGAAGAGATATACATGTTACATTGTATATATATTTATGCTGTGTTCAGAGGTAGGAGTGACTGATCTGTGTCATACACAGATATATTGGTTCTTTCGATTGGCTCATGTTCTCCAGGGAGATAGGCAAGAAAGGGCATTCTAGGCCAAAGGAAGCACAAAGATACTTAAACATAAGAAGATACGGGGGGTGGGGGGGGTAGGGGGGGTGGGCCCTGGGGCTGTAGCTCAGTGGTAGACCGCTTGCCTAGCATGTGTGAGGCACTGGGTTCGATCCTCAGCACCACATATAAATAATAAATGAATAAAATAAAGATCCATCAACAACTAAAAAAAAATATTTAAAAAAAGAAGATATGGAAGGTTATTTGGGATTTCTTTTTTAAAAAGGTGAATTTTGGATACCATTCTTAATTGGTCTGTGGGTCATGGGAATCCACTGAGAGTTTTAAACAGTTTTACAATTATACTTGACATTTTAAAAGGGCACCTGTAATAGTAATACAGGGGATAGATAAGGGAGGGACATCAGTTATGTAACTACTTACTGTAAACCAGAGATAATGAAGAGCTGAATTGATATTTGCCAAGGAGACAGGAAAGAGGGGTTTCATGGGATATTTAGGAAATATAATTGATAAGTCTTATTGACTAGCTGGATATAGTATGGAAAGGAAGAAAAACAATCTTTGTAAAATTGAATTTTAGTTTTAAATTTGAGTGTGTTTATTCTAAAAACTAATTTTGAAAAAAATTTGCATAGGAGAAAATAGAAATAAAATTGGAGAAATTGAAAAAAAAACGAGAAATGGATATTTGACATTAAAAAAAAAACAACTTGTGAGGGAAATAACACAGACATTTTAAGTATAGCATCTCCCTCTGTTATGTCCCTGGTGGGACTACATTAGTGAGTTTGATCATGTAGTAATGGAATGGCTATCTCCATTGGTAAAGGCAAACAAACAAGCATTATCTTTTTATGAGCATTTTAAGCTTGTGGAAACATGGTGTATACAATATTCTGATCCAGATTTTTGGGTAAATAATTCGGCCTATTATTACTTGCTTTTTCTGTTCATGCTCAAGATCCAAGTTGATTTTTCCTTAATGGTCTTGTAATGTTAGAAGGGATAATAAAGAAAATGTTCATCTAATTGGGAAAAATGCATTCTTTTAATAGATTTTTATGAAACCAGATTTTGCCTTGGACGATTCCTTAACTTTTAATTCAGTTTTACCGTGGTCTCATTTTAATACTGCTGGTGGAAAAGGAAATCGTGATGCAGCTTCCTCAAAGTTGCTTCAAGAAAAGGTAATTTATCTTTTTCCATATAGAAAACTATGCTGGGTAAGTGATACTGGTAGTGAGTTCAGATTTAGTTACTTAGTAAACTCTACTTCTTTTAAGTTCTCTCTTTATCTGTAGTGCTGGAGATCAAACCTAGGACCTTGCACATACTAGGCAAGTTCATTTTTGTTTTTACTGTTAACATAAGCCTTTTTGTCTTAACTGATAAACTAATAGCATTTTGGTTCAATGGAATAAAAGTTGTACTTGTGGAAAAGGAGAGACTGACTATTTGCTTCTCATGTGAAATAGCAATTGATGAAATTTTAATGGAAAAGATATATTAGATAACACAATGAATGAAATTGCTTGCATTTATCCCAAATGATTGTTATGTATCAGCTAATTTTATCAGAATGATTTAAAGTACAGAAACCAAACTTTTCCTTAGGTCCTATTTTTCTCATTTTAATTGTAAGGATTATTTTGAAGCAAGATGTCTTAGTTTAAAAAATACAATATTCCTACTGTAATATTAGCTTTTGCCTTTTGCATATTAGTAGTCAATAGGTTTTTAAATTTTGTAGTGTTTTATATTTCAGAAGTCAGCATCTTGAAAGTCATTTAAAACTTTAGAACTTTAAACATAACCTACTAAGAATTTCTAAAACTTGAATTATAGTAAAAACTTTTGATTTCTGTTCTTTCTGAGCACTTGGTTTAGAGCCTTTCTTGAAATGACTGATTCTTAAAATGAGAAACTACTTTGTTTTACTATAGTGACATTGGTTGGCAGTCTGAAAGCTTTTCTCAGGAAGTGTGTGTGTAAATTAGATCCAGTCCTCCTCAGAAACTGAAGAAAAGACTTAACTTGGGGAGGAGAAGAAAAGAGATGTGAGAAAAGAATAATGGATCTTTTTTCACAATTAGAAATGAAAATGAGCTCAGTTTTTCTTTGGCAACATTTTCGTCTATAAAGAGATTTTCCTTGAGTAAGAACAAAGTCATAAATCGGATAAAAGTGCTGGATTTACTGACACAGGCTTGTTCCCAGGCTGCATTTTCACAGTCCAAGTCTATTCCCTGGTAGAATAATATCTTAACAGCAATAACAAAAGCCAATAAAAATCTCCTCAGTCTACACAGATACTTTTCGGAATACTTAAACATTGTTTCTTTTAGAGCATTTATTGAAATATTTGTGTTTCATAAATATTTACATTTCATAATATTTATGAAAATATTATGCCTTTGAAAAGAGTAGATCAGTGGATTTCCAAAAGCCTTTGAAATTGAAATGAAATACTTTTCTCATCCTGAATGTTTAAAGTGGCTAAAGTAATGGAAAAATTTTAAAATTTGTACATTACAGAATCAGGTTTGCAGTATTTACATTCTGACTCTGTTTGCAGTATTTTCATTCTGCTCTGTTGTTAGGAGTGAAAGACAAAAGGGAAGATTTGCAAGATCCTATTATGGACAACAGTTGATTTATCTTGTTAGATTTTAGAAAAGAGATGCTACAACCAAAATTAAAGAAATCTGGTATTTCCCCGAATAAATAATATAAGCTTGAGCCAGGTGGCGCAAGCCTGTAATCCCAGCACTTTGGGAGGCTGAGACAGGAGAATTGGGAGTTCAAAGCCAGCCTCAGCAACGGAGAGGCGCTAAGCAACTGAGTGAGACCCTGTCTCTACATAAAACACAAAGTAGGGCTGGAGATGTGGCTCAGTGGTCAAGTACCCCTGAGTTCAATCCCTGGTACCAGGAAGAAAAAAAAAAAGAAATCTGGATCCTATATTGTGCTACCCAAAAGTGCTGGTCTGTAATGAGATGAAGGGTTTTCACTAGAATGCAAATCACTTTGTTTCCTTTATTAAGAATCTTCCTATTAAGCAAGAAGAAGGAAAAAGAACAAAAAGAAAAAAAAAAAGCAAGAGCACTTGCCTAGTATGTGTGAGGTCCCAAGTTCAAGCCCTAGCACAGCGATGATGATGATGATAGTGGTGATGGTGATGCAGATGTATTGTGCTTACTGATATAGTTGATTTCCATTCTGGCAAAGCTTCTTATTTTATCATGGATCTGTGAAACAGTCTTAAGATTGGCGGCAGCATCTAAACTACATTCTGAGTAGGACTGTCCTAAAGGAGCTATTCATTTTCTATTTACTTTTATGCAACTTGAGTCCACTTGAATTTTCAGTCTACCCTTTCCTACATTTGTGCTCATGCTGCTTTTTAGATAAATAAATGAACAGCTGTATTGGAGATGAAAAGAACAAGAGTAAAAGAGCATAAACCCAAGACGTAATCTATGGAAATTTTCTTATGTGTGATCTATTGGATATTGTAATAGATTACTAAAAGAATGTTATTGACGATATAAGCCACACTATTTTTTTTTAAGAAATTAAATTTTTTTTTTTTTTTAGTTTTATATGAATACAATATCTTTATTTATTTTATGTGGTGCTGAGGATCGAACCCAGTACCTCACACATGTGAGGCAAGCATTCAACCGCTGAGCCACAACCCCAGGCCCCAAGCCATACTGTTTTAAAAAAAGTTTGAATGATTAATCTCTTCTAATCATTTAAATCCTAAATGTTGGAGTCGATCAACCCTTTAATGCTAAGAGATATTCAGAGAGTGCCTAGAGTCTGAGCTGTAGGTTAAAAAAACTAAAAGTTAAAAAAATGGAAGAGAAATGGAATCATAATATAGCTCTAAAAGGCATATGCAGCTAGAAAGCAAGAAAGGACAAATTAAGTTTTAGAAGTCTATATTTGATATTTATATAGCATGTTTAATGTAACTGTAAGAATCATAGTGTTAAAATATACATGAGCAAAATGTTTAAGGTATTTGTTCATCTTTTAGGACAATAGTATATTGAAAACAAAAATTTTACAAATGGATAAAAAAACCATTTTTGAAATGTAAAATTAAAATAAGCAGCCTTGGCAAAAGATCCAGGGAGTGATTTTGACCAAATTATGTTATTATATTGTGTATTATGTGCATGTATGAATGTGTAACAAATCCCATCAGTGTATACAACTAAATGCATCAATAAAAAAGTGTGAGGGGAAAAGAAGAAAAAGATCCAAGCAAATTCTGGTATTTTCTATAATTTGTGTCTGAACTGCCAGTCTGTCTTTCATGTATGATTTAGCATTTCAAAGCACCATGAGATAGTAGAAAGGGCTTCAGTCTTTGAGTCTGACAGACTTGAGTTCACATTTAGTTGTTTTGCCACTTGCTAATTATATGATTTAATTCAAGTGATTTAATGTCTCTGGGTTTCCTCATCTGTAAAATAATAATTATACTTGTATCCAAAGGTTATTCAAATTATAAACTAGGTGTTTATAAAATACCTGTTCCTAATACACAGAAGGATATCAATCAATGGAAACTATAATCATCTACTTAGATATGTGTGATATTGTGAAGAGTATTCTTTCTCAGATCTTACAACTTCTAAATCTAGAATTATAACCTGAGATAGCTTTGGGGTACTCTTATCTTTTAGAGTGTTTGGTGTTTGGTGGGTTGTGTTTCGCAGGAGCAGAGAAAGGTAAATCACCTCTTCTTTAATTATTTGTTTGTTATTCTTTGAGCAATACCTTTCATCTCTCTGTCATGTTGTGCCTGATTCCACAGATCCCAGAGTCAAATAATTAACACCGTGGAATTGAAAAAACATGTAGAAATCTTTTATTATTTTCATTTTCAGAAAGCATTTGAATACTTAATACCCATAATTTTTTTTCCTTCCCTTTTAAAAGCTGAGCCATTATCTGGACATTGTGGAAGTAAACATTGCTCACCAGATCTCTCTACGTTCAGAAGCATTTTTTCATGCAATGACCTCTCAACATGAATTGCAGGACTACCTCAAGAAAACTTCCCAAGCTGTAAAAATGCTTCGAGATAAAATTGCACAGATTGATAAAGTAATGTGTGAAGGATCACTACACATTTTAAGACTGGCACTTACCAGAAATAATTGTGTTAAAGTATACAATAAACTGAAGTTAATGGCCACTGTACACCAAACTCAGCCTACAGTACAGGTGTTATTATCTACTTCTGAATTTGTTGGAGCATTGGACTTAATAGCAACAACACAGGAGGTTCTACAGCAGGAACTTCAGGGCATTCACAGTTTTCGGTATGTCTATTAAGCTATTAGAAATAATGTTAAAAAACATTAAAGGATAAATATTAGCATCTAATGTTAAAAGTGTGGATGTATTCAGAGTAAAATGTGTATTTTATTCTTCCATATCAATAAGTACAAAACCAGTCACAGCTATGAAAATAACGTTTTGAAAATATTGAAGTGCTTTGTGTCAAGGTAGTACACGAAGGTGGAGAGGTGAATACCATTATGTTTAGGTTAATTTTTAAAAAGCTTTTTAGTAGTTTTTTTGTTTGGATTTGTTTTTTGTGTTACAATTGACTTCAGGGATCCTTTTTATTAATCACTGAAGTTGCCCAGGCTGGCCTTGAATTTTTAATCCTCCTGCCTCCGCCTCCCACAGTGTGAGATTACAGTTATTATGCACAGTGTTCCTGGCTTTTAATGAATTTTAAATTGAATAATTATGAAGTTTCCCCCTGCACCCTTGGCAGTACTGGAGATTGAGCCCAGGGGTATTGAACCTCTGAGCTACATCCCGGGCCCTTTTTATTTTGAGACAGTCTTACTAAATTGCTGAGGCTAACTTTGAACTTGCAGTGCTTCTCCCTAGATTCCCAAGTTGCTGGGATTATAGGCATGCACCACTGCACCCTGCTTTAAGATTCATTTTTGATTTGTAGTCTGTTTTTCATATTTACCATGTGGTAATGAGAAAGACCCAGTTTTTTCTAGGTTTTTACTTTCAAAATACCTTTAAGAAAAAAATAATTTGATTTTGAGTTTACACATGGAAAAAATACCTTTAAGATTTGAGTTTTAGATATTTTGTGTGAAATCATGTCAGTGTTTTTTAATAGACAATTAGAAATCATCAAAATTTTATTGAGTCAAGCAGGCATCCATTGTTGTAGAAGTTCCTAGATTCTGGAAAATCCATCCAAATCTGTAATAAGTGACTACAGATAAGTTTTATAGCTCTGTAACTTAATAGATACTTAAATATATTATGGAAAAGTTTGATTCAAAATAACTATTTTAATTCAATTATAAATTCTTTTTTAAAAAAAAAAAAACTATTTATTTATTTATTTCTATGTGGTGCTGAGGATCAAACCCAGGGCCTCACCTGTGCTAGGCAAGCACTCTACCACTGAGCCACAACCCCAGCCCCAATTATAAATTCTTATTGACTAAGGTTATGTATTTGGAATATATATTTAGAAAGCATTTTTTTGAACTTAGACCAAATTTAAATTGTTGATTCATTCTTTCATTTAAGAATTTATTTGCAACAAGTGAGCACCTATTACATGTCAGACATATAATAATGGATCTGTAGGCAGAATACTGGATCTGTTGTCATGAACAAAGCTGAGATGCTTTCTGCTCTAACATTTTCTACAATTTGGCAGGGGGTGGGAGACACACATTACTGAACACTAATGATGCAATACAATACAGTATAATGATGAACATAGATTGCTACAGACCTCTTAATTTTAGAGAGGAACGTAATCCAGACTTATACAGAAGATTTGAGTAACAAATCTCTTAGGGAGTTTATTAAAAGCTATAAAAATATATGTTTTTATAAAAACACCTGTATATAAATTTTTTAATATATATTTTTTAGTTGTAGATGGATACAACATCTTTATTTTATTTATTTGTTTTTATGTGGTGCTGAGGATCGAACCCAGTGCTTCGCGCATGTGAGGCAAGCACTCTACCACTGAGCTACCATCCCAGCCCCTGTATATAAATTCTTTGCGATCAGTTTTGGATAATTCATCATCCTTCAAAGCCTACTTTGGATTCAACAACCTGAATCCCAGGGCGACTAAATGATTTCTAATTTCCTTTTCACCTCTGAATTTTAAATTTTTTTCTCATTGTAATGTGTGTGTGATTTTTTTACAGTAAATAATCAGTTTTGTCTTTACTTTAGAAAAATAGGCTTCTATAATGACAAAAGCTGTTTTTCACTTGTCACTGTATAATACTGTGTTGATGAATATTGCTGTCAGTATCCTCTGGATAGTATCGAGCTGAGAAATAGAATCAAAGGTTGAATGCTTGTTTGCTAAACACAATTTCTAAACCTGTTTTGATTTTTGCCCCAAACATAGTCTTATTTTCCTTGATAAAAGGAAATAAAAGGTCATACAATTTTATTTCCTTGATTTATAAGTTTGTGCTTAATAGGAGTATAGTTGTACAAAGCTATCTCGAAAGATTGTAAAAATATAGTCGGATATTTATTACCAATAGTTTATGATTTATTGGACTACGGAATGAAAATTGTATAATCATGTATTTATTCTGAGTTCAGGAGCTTATATTTATTGATCAACTAATTGAATGAGTGAGTGAGGTGATGGGGATTAAGCCCAGGGCCTTGTTCATGCTAAGCACATACTTTATTACTGAGTTATATACTGAGCCCTCCTTCCTGCCTTCCTTCCTTCCTTCCCTCCTTCCCTCCTTCCCTCCTTCCTTCCTTCCCTTCAAGCATTTTTTTATTTTCCTTAGAACTTACACATATAAAGAATGTTTATTCTTCATGTAAAATATTTCTTTAAAGCTGCTGATCAAGTGACGGTTCTGTTATGGTTATGACTGTATAAAAGTTTGGTATCAGAACCTGACTTTGTACCTTAACTCAAAGGACAGAATATATTTTTAAAAAATTCACACACACACACACACACACACACACACACACACACATGATTTTAGGGCTAGGGGTTTAGCTCATTGGATGAGCCTTTACACAACATGCATCTCTATAAAGCTGCCTATCAAATATTAGTTTCATTATGGTCATAACTGTAAAAGAAGTTGGTATCAGAACTTGAGGCTCTAACTTCAGATAAACATCTCCATGTATAAAAGATTTTTTAGAAAAAGTACTCAAAAACATTTTTTGAGTGAAGGAAGAACACTGAGTCATACTTGAAGTAGTTTAAAATGGGGTTATTGTGATACAGATTTTTTGTTTTAGATTTTTGTTAAATCCTATCTGATGATTTACTTCACATTATCTTTTCTTTTGCTATAATGTTAAATAGCAACATTATTTTCTTGTATAGCGTCACAGATATTTTATAGGCCATTTAACCTTATTTGGAAACATAACAATTAGTTTGGGATCATTTATATTTTTATTTACTCAATGAGGAGAAATGTGTAGTATAGGTTTCTTGTCGACTATAAGTAGTAGTGATACAAACTATATTTTCCTTTGTTCACTAAAATAATTATACTCTCCTCATAGGGATAAAAGGTATTCTACTTGCATTTTAACTGTCTTTATTTTTTTCTTTGTACCTGAAACCAAATTTTAGTAATTTTTGTGGGCATATCTTAGAAAAGATAGGAAATCATTCTCTTGGTAGAACAACCAAATAACTCTATTGGATTAAATCAATAGTCTATTTTATGGTTCTTAGTCAGAGTTTTGCTTTTGACTCTCATGTTCTTTGTATAGATTTAAAAGAAAATTTTCATGCCAAGATCTTTCAATGATCAGATTACCATAAATACAAATGTAATTTCTCTTTTTTTAAAGAATAATTTGAATGTTTTTATGTACTATTTTTCTGTTTCTTCTAGTTCAGCAGTAGTAAGTAATGCTTATGAATGAATGTTTTCTTTTCCTCATTTTTTTTGGTATAATTTTTGACCTTAAAATTATTTTCTGTGCAAGCTTTGGTTTTTGACTTTTGAACTTCAGAATACATTATTTATAATCTCTAAGGAAATCTTTTCTTTTGGTGCCGGAGATTGAACTCAGGGGCACTCGACCACTGAGCCACATCCCCAGCCCTACTTTGTGTTTTATGTAAAGACAGGGTCTCACTGAGTTGCTTGGTGCCTCACTGTTGCTGAGGCTGGCTTTGAATTCGTGGTTCTTCTGCCTCAGCTCCCAAAGTGCTGGAATTACAGGCATGTGCCACCGTGCCCGGCTATCTAAGGAAATCTTATAACATCTACCATGTTTTATTGTCCTTTGTGTATGTGTTTTTTTTTTTTTAAGTCTTCTTTTGGGCTTTAATATCTTGCACAAGAGCTGTGTCATACACATCTTAATACATATTTTTGAAATGTATGAATTAGCAAATACATATATAGCAAATATATATATATTAGCAAATATATTTGGATATTTTGCACCATGTTCTTCTTTTTTCCTTTTTTTTTTTTTTTTTTGGCAGTACTAGGGATTGAAGCTAGGGCTTTGTGCCTACCATCCTAGCACTCTACCACTGAGCTACACCCTAGCCCTTTTTATTTTATTTTGAGACAAGGCCTTGATATATTGCTCAGACTGGCTTCTAATTTGCCATCCTTCTGCTTGAATAGCTGGCTTTACCAGAGTTATATACCCAGACTCCTCATCAACTTTTTTTTATTTTTGAAAGAAATGATGAAAAACATTCAGAGTTAATTATAGGCTCCCACTTATGGTTTCATCATCAATTACACTTAACTACTGATCACATACTCACCCCTCTTTTTGAAATTGTTTTTTTTTTTTGAGACAGGGTCTCCCTAAGTTGCTGAGACTGGCTTTGAACTTGAGAGCCTCCTGCCTCACCCTCCTGAGTCACTCGGATTATAAGTTTATGCCACCACACCCAATGAGATGTTTAATATTGATGATATCAAAAGATATTCAGGGGGCTGGGATTGTAGCTCAGTGGTAGAGCGCTTGCCTAGCATGTGTGAGGCACTGGGTTCAATTTTCAGCATCGCATATAAATAAATAAATTAAATAAAGGTCCATTGACAACTAAAAATATTTTTTAAAAAAAGATATTCTGCATATTATTTGATCCTGAAATAATCTCTTATAATTAAATTTCAAACGTTATAGTAAGAAAACATTCACATTATATGCTTTGGGATGAAGCCAAGAAATTACTTTCTGTTGATAAAACTAGAATTACTGTAGAGTTTATTGATCGACAGGCTTCTCTAATAAAAACAGCACAAAGGTCATTTTATTGATCATGTAACTTAGGGGGAAATCTGAATAAATACATAAATTGACACATCTAAGTAGAAAGTATGTAATTATTACAATTTGTTTAGCTGAGTGTATGGATGCTTTTAAGGAGAATGATATTTTAGTTGCCAGTTCAATAGATTTGTTACCACTCTAAATTACTGTATGTGATTATCAAGCTACATGCTTTTAAAATGAGCTGTCAGTAGATTTTTCTGCTATTCAACATTTTTGAAAAGGTTAAAATGCATAGGCCATTATTATTGTATTTATTGTTATAATAGTAACGAATATAAAAAGAATAATTAGAACAAGGAAGAACAGATGAAGCTTGTCAAACAGTTCTGTATTTTGTGTATGAGGATTTGTTTGGACAAATCTATGTGTGTGTATAATCAGATGCCTTTGGTGTTACAACATTTGATGTTAATATTGAGGTCTGTATTTGTTCTTGGTTGTTAATCAAAATTTAAGAAAGCATAAAAATGAAACTACTAAATATCTTTGGTAAACTATAACCTTACATTTTAGATGGTATGCTGAAATGACAGAGAATTTCATTATTTTGATGCTCAGATGTCAGTAGATGTAATGATACAGATTTCTCACCATAAACTTTTCAGGCAGTTTGTTGAAGGCATACCCAGAGGTAACATCTGAGAGTTGACTTTCAAGCTATGGTAAAAAGGAATTTATTATTTCCTTAAAAACAACTTGAGGGCTGAGATTGTGGCTCAGTGGTGGAGCGCTTGCCTCGCATGTGTGAGGCACTGAGTTCGATCCTCAGCACCACATAAAAATAAATAAAATAAAGATATTAAAAAAAAAAAAAACTTGGGGCTGGGATTGTAGCTCAGCGGTAGAGCGCTTGCCTCGCATGCGTGAGGCCCTGGGTTCGATCCTCAGCACCACATACAAAGCAATAAAATAAAGACATTGTGTCCATCTATAACTAAAAAATATTTAAAAAAACAAACAAACAAAAAAAAAAAAACTTGAGGATCAAACCATGTTGAAGTTATATGTAAAGTTATATCCTCATTGTTCTTTGTGTGTGTATAATGTATGTATATATGTCTATACACATAATATATGTCTATATATACATTACACACACACACACACACACACACACACACACACACACACTTGTGATCCTCCTGCCTCAGCCTCTTGAGTTGCTGGGGTTACAGGTATCAACCACTGTGCCTGGCTTCAATATGTAGTTGTTTTTTTGTTTTTTTTTTTTAATATTTTAGTTGTAGATGGGCTCTATCTATCTATCTATTTATGTGGTACTGAGAATCGAACCCAGTATCAGTATGTACTTTTGAAAGGAGTTTTAAGAAACTAAAGTCGCTGGGCGCAGTCGTACCATGCCTGTAATCCCAGCACTTTGGGAGGCTGAGACAGGAGAATTGTGAGTTCAAAGCCAGCCTCAGCAACAGTGAGGCGCAAAGCAACTGAGTGAGACCCTGTCTCTACATAAAACACAAAATAGGGCTGGGGATGTGGCCCAGTGGCCAAGTTCCCCTCAGTTCAGTCCCTGGTACCAACAGAAGGAAGGAAGGAAGGGAGGGAGGGAGGGAGGGAGGGAGGGAGGAAGGAAGGAAGGAAGGAAGGAAGGAAGGAAACTAAAGTCATTTACATTTTCAAATAGCCGATCAATGTTCTCATTTCCCTGTTTGTCTCAAAATTCTTTTTAACAGTTTGTTGGAATCAGGGACCAAATAATATCTATACAGTGTGATTGAGAGCTCTCAAGTGTCTTTTGATGTATAGTTCTCCATTCTTATTTTCTCCCCTTAAAAATGTTGAAGAAATGAGATTGTCTTATACACAGTCTGGATTTTGCCAATTACATCCCCATATTGCACATGTTCTTCCACCTGTTTTCTATATTTGGAAGTTACATTTAAAGGCATGACTAAATTTTAGTTTTGCTTTCTGGCAGGAGCTTCTAATATGTAGTGGTAGAATGGTTTTATTTCATTCTATAGTTAGAAGCCATGTGATGATTATTGCCTAGATTTATCATTCTTTGTGGGTTATAAATCATGTTACTCTAAATTCTGTACTATGTTCTTCATTATTAACTGAAATATCCCTAGAAAGTGATTTTCCCCCATAACAATTACAGTTGACCCTTGAACATTACATATTTGAATTGTGTGGGGCTACTAACATGTACGCCTACTTATTTATTTATTTATTTATTTATTTTGAGATTTGTGACAATTTGAGAAACCTTAATGGACTGTGTAGCCTAGAAGTACCAAACCAAACCAAACAAAACAAAAAACCAGAAACTTAAAAAATGCTAAGCATGTGGTGAATGTTAAATATATGTAGAAAATAGTCTTTTATCATTTACTACCATAAATATATACAAATCTATCATAAGAACTTAAAATATCAAAATTTATGGACATGAATATACTACATGGCACCATTAACAGTTGAGGGAAATGTGAACAAATGTAAAGGTGCAGAATTCTAAGTGTATAAAATTAATTGTAGTTACACTCTACTATAATAACTTAGTAGCCACCTCCTGTTATTATGGTGAGCTCAAGTATTGCAAGTGTCCTTTTAAAACACTGTGTAACTATAATCATCTCCATGTCTGCAGTCTTGTCTCTCCAGTAAATTGCTTATCAAGTGATCTCTCAGTGTGGTTCTTATGTATTTTTTATCATACATAATATATGTAATATAGAAAATATATGTGAAGAAGCAGTTTATGTTATTGGCAAGACTTCTGGTTAATAGCAGGCTATTAGTAGTTAATTTTTAGGATGTCAAAAGTTACAGAGTTTTGGCCAGGCGTGATGATACATGCCATAATCCAGGTGACTCTCAGGGTTGAAGCAGGAAGATAAGTTTGAGGCCAGCTTCAGCAACTTAGCAGGACCCTAAGCAACTTAGTGAAACACTTTCTTAAAATGGAAAATAAAAAGGGCTGGGAATGTGGCTCAGTGGTAGAATGCCCCTGAGTTTCATCCCTAGTATCTCCCCATCACCCCCCAAAAGTTAGAGGTTTTTGGAAAAAAAAATTTTTTTTAAAGCAAGCCACTCCTCTTGCCCCTGTATTCCTTGCATTGGGAAGACTTGGCCATCTGCTCAGGTAGATTAGTCCCTCAACTTTTTATTTTATTTATTTACTTTTATGTGGTACTGAGAATCGAACCCAGTGCCTCACATATGCTAGGTGAGCACTCACTGAGCCGAGGTTTTGAAATTTTTTTTTGTCAAAAACCCTAGCCTGAGGTTTTTGAATTTTTTCTTGTGTGATTGAGGGTGACCCCCCAACCCCTAAGTTGTTCACATGTGCACTGTATTTGGTTTATCCTGAAGAATAGATCTTAGAAGGATAGGCTGGAGAAATGATAGATTTCTTTTTTTTAATTTTTTATTTTTAAGTAATTTATTTTACAATAGAATGCATTTTGACATATAGTACACGAATGGAACACAACTTTTCATTCCTCTGGCTGAACATGGTTCAGAGTCACCCCACTAGTGTTATCATGTGTGTATATATAGGGTAATAATGTCTGTCATTCTACTGTCCTTCCCATCTCCACAACCCCATCCCTCTCCTGACTCCCCTCTACATTTCTTTACTAGCAATTGGTGAAATAATGAATTGGAAATCTAGCATCATCCAAAGGCAATCCAAAGGTGACTGAATTTTCAAAAATTATAAATACATGCATTCATGTGCATTTGAAGCATTTAAATCTTGTGTGTGTGGTTTTTTGTGAAGGTTTAAATTGTGCTAAATTCTACAAGTTTATTCTTGAGTCCTTTTGATATGATTCCTTGAGAAGTCCTTTATTATTATTTTTACTTTGTGCTGTGACAACATATTCATATTAGACATTTTCTGTCACAAACCTGTAATTTGTCATTTTTCTAGCTTCTGTAAGAAGCCTTAGTTTCTTTTAGTGGGCAATAGTATTTTGAAATCCATCTGAGTACTAGAAATATTCTTGTTACTGAATTCTTCCTTATTTTTAAACCTTGGTGGTGGACAGACCTAGAAAATAATTTTTTATTCTTATTTTTTGAAGTATTTTATATTAGCTTAATTTTTTGGTGCAGGGAATAAAACTAGAGCCTCATGCTAAACATCTACTACCACAGAGCCACACCCTCCCAACCCTTAATTTATCTTTTTTAAAGGAAAAAACTAATCCAGACAATACTTCCAGTTTACATTGAGGTCTGTAGGTTTTACTTCTTCATTTTATATAAGTGTCTCCTTTTGACAAGTCTGAAAATTATAGTGCCAAATGATAGCAACATAATTCCTCATTTGTTTTATCACATAGCATGCATAGAAGGCTATCAGAACTAACAATAATTATTGTAGCCCCCTCTCCCCTGCTTATCTGTGGGGGATATGTTCCAAGACCCTCAGTGAAAGCCTGAAACTACAAATAGTACTGAACCTAATATATACTGCTTATTTCCCATGTATTTGTGTGTATATGAGAACTTTTTCATATATATATATGTACAATAATTTAATTTATAAATTAGGCATAGTAAACAATAAGTAGTAATAAAATAGAACAATTAACAATGTATTATAACAAAAGCTATGTGAATATAGATTTCTTTGTTTCAGAATATCTCATTGTGTTCACCCTTCTTGTGATGACATGAGGTTATATAATGCTTATGTGATAGTATGAAGTAAGGTGAATGATGCAGGCTTTGTGACGGACTGTTAAGTTACTACATAAGAGTTAACTTGAGCCAGGCGCAGTGGCGCATGCCTGTAAGCCTAGCACTTTGGGAGGCTGAGACAGGAGAATTATAAGTTCAAAACCAGCCTCAGCAATGGTGAGGCACTAAGCAACTCAGTGAGACCCTGTCTCTAAATAAAACACAGAATAGGGCTGAGGATGTGGTTCAGTGGTCGAGTTCCCCTGAGTTCAATTCCCGGTACCAGAAAAAAGTTAACTTGAACACAAATGATGTGATACTATAGTCATTTGATAACCAGGGCCAGCAACTAAGGGACTAATGAGTCTTTAGTATGGATAGGCTGGACAAAGGGATGATTCATGTCCCAAAGCAGGATGGAGTAGGACAATGTGAGGTTTCATCATGCTACTCAGAATGGTGCACAGTTTAAAAGGTATTTTAAATACCAGGGATTTTCCATGTAATTTATTTGGATCATAACTAGCCACAACTAACTTGAACTATGGAAAGCAAACCTGAGAATAAGGAGACTACTATACTGCTGTATAGGATTTTTACCCTTTTCTTTAAGATAACTTCCCATGTGGAATAAACAGTTAAATTCCTGTTTTTAATTCATTTGAAATAATTCTTCATTTGTATGGATTTGCAGCTTGGTACACAGTTCATGTGTTTCATTGCCTTTGATTTTTAAGGATTCATTTTTATAAATGTGATATTTTATAACTGATAGTTATGTGTTCAAAAGTAAAATCTATAAAACAAAGGATATTTAGAGAAATTTACCTTTCTTTCAGTGTCCCTTGCCTCCTTCTTCCTATCCCCTGCCATAGGTTTCTATTTTATATATTTTGATACCAGGGAGTGAACCCAGGGGTGCTTAACAACTGATTCACATCCCCAGCCCCTCCCCCCTTTTCATTTTGAGACAGGGTCTTGCTAAGTTGCTGAGGCTGGCTTTGAATATGGAATCCTCCTGCCTCAGCCTCCCAAGCCACTGGGATTACAGGCGTGTACCATTGCACCCAGCTCATAAGTCTCCATTTAAAAAATGTTTTAATTTATATTTCTCCATCCATCCATCTTAGATAAGCAGTAGCATGTTGTACATACTTTTGTTCACCTTGTTATTTTTGCCTTACAATACTCCCATTATACCATTCTTTTTTTTTTTTTTTTTGGTGCTGGGGATTGAACTCAGGGGTACTAGACCATTGAACCATATCCCCAGCCCTATTTTGTGTTTTTTATGTAGAGACAGGGTCTCACTGAGTTGCTTAGCGCCTCGCTGTTGCTGAGGCTGGCTTTGAACTCGCGATTCTCCTGTCTCAGCCTCCCTAAGTGCTGAGATTACAGGCTTGAGCCACCGCACCCGGCTCCATTATACCATTCTTTATTGCATGTGTTCTGAATGGGAGATACCACTCCATGAGGATGAAACTTGATTTTTGAACAGTGGGAAAAAAATCTTGGCTGTTACAACTGTGGTCACAATACACAAACAGAAACACAATATATGAGAATATTAAAATTTCATAGGGGTGTATATGTGTAATAAATGAAGATTAAGAAACTGCTCTGTAGAAAATAGAGTATTTCTCAGTTCTTTCAAAAGTGTGTGTACTTTTTATTTAAGAACATATAACTAGTCCCCTATTGGTCAACATTTGGGTTGTTCCCATTCCTTTACAATTACCAACGGTACTAAATAACTTATGTTCTTTTGTATTTTTGCTGGTGTATCTTAGAGATAAGATTCCAAAAATTCCAATTCCTAGGTTAAATGGTAATTTCCTATTTAATTTTGGTAAATATTGCCAAATTCCTCTTAAGGCAATGTTTTAGTTTGTACTAGAGCATGCCTTCTAAATTGGTTTATTGTGATATGTTGGTGTCATTTATAAGAAGCTTATCAATTTCCAAATAACTATAAGAAATACAGTTTTCTATTGCACATGAAAACTTACCCATTATTTCACTTACATTGTTTTAAAATTACCACTCACCCTGCTTACTGGGAAGATATTTATAAAAGAACAGTACCTCTGCCCAAAAGATTAAATGGTTGTAACTAATTTTTTAAAAAAATTGTATTGCATCCTGTCTTTTTCAATAGATGATTGCTAACATAAAGAACTACTTTTTCAAGTAAACATTGGACATATATTTTAAAAATTTATACATATTATTAAGTAACTTTAGTATTTAATATGAAATATTTAAATGTTTTCACATTACCCCAAAAGATAGAGCTTTTCATT
The DNA here is from genome assembly GCA_004024805.1 of Geosciurus inauris. NCBI lineage: Eukaryota > Metazoa > Chordata > Mammalia > Rodentia > Sciuridae > Geosciurus > Geosciurus inauris. The sequence goes on from PVHX01004759.1 coordinate 45,979, forward strand.
ATTTATTTATTATGGTAGGAATTGAATCAGGACCCTGTACATGCCAGGCAGGTATTTTTATCACTGAATTGACATCCTCAGCCCACAATAGAGCTTTAAAAATAGTTACAAAAATTTTTAACTGATGAATAAGAACAAAAAATTACACTAAAAGAATTTTTTTTTCTCCTTGAGGGATAAACAGATTTTCCACTAGCCTGTTTCACTTATGTTTTTCAAATACTTGTAATTCAAGTAAGTTGTCTATATTTCTTCAGCTCATATTTTTTATGAAGCTATTAGATTGTGTGGCAAAAATCCCTTGGTAAATGAAAGTACTTCTTACATTTTAAGTCATTTAATGACTTTCAGTTTAATGATCTGAGAACTGGTGTATAATAACTCAAACTGATCATGACAGATTGAACAATCTACCTATTGTCCTTCAGATAATTTTTATGCACCTAAAACAGGGTCTGGCACATAGCAGGCACTCAAATTTGTTGAATAAACAAATGACTGGCACTACCACCTTGATGTTTAGCAAATGGTTAATGGAGGAAGGAGTTAGAATATCTGAATATTTTATGTGTGAAAAGCAGTCATAAAATTTACCAGGTAACCAAGTTTTCTAGAACACATTAAACTGTTTTAGAAGTTAAAGGTAAAAAATAGAATTCTAAGATTAAGTGAAATTATTGCAGTTATTTTGGCTTATTAACGGTCTCCATTTTAGCCAGACGCAGTGGGGTACACCTGTAATTCCAGCACTTTGGGAGGCCGAGAGGAGAATCGCGAGTTCAAAGCCAGCCTCAGCAATGGCAAGGCACACTAAGCAACTCAGTGAGATCCTGTCTCTACATAAAACACAAAATAGGGCTGGGAATGTGGCTCAGTGGTTGAGTGCCCCTGAGTTCAATCCTAGTACCAAATAAATAAATAAGGTCTCCATTTTATTTAAAGCATTATATTATTACACAAGTACTATCAGCTAGAATAGTTTTACAAACTAGTTCTCTTGAAATTGGCATGAACTTATGATTTTTAAAATTAATATATATAGCATTTTTCTCTTCCCTTTGTAGGCATTTGGGATCACAGCTTTGTGAATTAGAAAAACTGATAGATAAAATGATGATTGCAGAATTTTCTACTTACTCTCACAGTGACTTAAATAGACCACTGGAAGATGACTGTCAAGTTTTAGAAGAGGTATGTGTTTTGAACTAATAGAATGAAATCAGTGTCATTGCTAAGTGCTAATTACTAACAGCCTTAGTTTAGAATGCTTTCTTACTTCAGATTTTAATGAGCAAAAGTACCTTGAATTTCAGGGTTTGTCAGACCTATGAAGTCCATTATTAGTATCATAAGTGTTCAGTATCTTATGATATTAGAGAATGAAATTATTTTATAGCTTATACAGAGATAGAGTTAAAATGAGGTCTTTGTAGCTTATAAGTCAAGTTCAAAATATAGATGTAAGATGAATAAATTTATAGTTCATGTGTGCATTTATTTGCTGACATTTATTTTTTGTAAAAAGTCATCATATATGGTAATTTTATTAGTTCAATGAATGCCTATTGTGAGCATGTTTCCTGTATATACATACATAAATACATTATATCCAGGCTTCACTTTTCTGGTAACTTCTCAATACTAAACATTGCCAAGAACTAGTTAAAAACAATATCCAAAAGGTCCTGACTATTAACAGCCCAAGTAGTTAAAGAGATGTACATTTTAGAGGTTGACTTTCCAATTAAGAGTCTACCTCGTCACTCTAATGTTCCAGAACATGAACTAAAAAAAAAAACACAGGGGATTGTACCTCAGTGGTGGAGTGCTTGCCACACATGTGTGAAGCACTGGGTTCAATTCTCACCACTGCATATAAATAAATAAAATAAAAGTCCATCAACAACTAAAAAAATACTTTAAAAAACCCCACAGGGCTCAGGAAGTATTTATGGTTATCCAGGTTTAAGAAGACTCCATGTGGTAGAGTGCGATTTGTCTCTTTTAGAACATTGGCTACAAAAATCTGATGACAAGATCGCTGTGGGAGGGATTTTCAGACTTGAAGAAATTCTATATTCAGGATAGAGATCGGAGAATCAACAATACTTGATGCTGAATATTTCTATCTCTAAATGATATTATTTCAAATTTAAAATGTGAAATTACATATTTTTATTTTTTCTTTTAATAGGAAAGACTAGTATCTCTTGTATTTGGACTTTTAAAACAAAGAAAACTTAATTTTTTAGAAATCTATGGTGAAGAAATGATTATTACAGCAAAGAATATCATTAAACAGGTAATTGTACATATTTCTATGATTATATGGCCTGGAATTTTTGTGAAGTTTATGTTATCTAGTAATATATGCAATATGCATTATAATGATAATACTTTCTCTTTCATTTAAAAATAGAAAATATGGAAAAATATAAGAAAAACAATCAGCCTTACCAGCCAAGATTATCATTTTAAGAATGTTTCTGTATGTAGATTGTTACTGATTTTTTAAATTGTTTTATCATAATGTACACATGATTTTGGACATATATTTCAGTTAGAATCAACTTAAGCATTTTCTTCTATTATTATGTAAGTCTTCATAGGTATTAGTTTTAACAGTTACATAAAATTCCATTACATTTATGTTGAATAAGCTTATTTAGCACATCTTTTTTTTTTTTAATTTTTTTTTAGTTGTAGATGGACACAATGTCTTTATTTTTTTGCTTTGTATGTGGTGCTGAGGATCGAACCCAGGGCTTCACACATGCGAGGCAAGCGCTCTACTGCTGAGCCACAATCCCAGCCCTAGCACATCTTATATGTGGAATATTTAAGTTGCTTTCAGTTTGGTATTTGTAAATAACACCAAAAACATCTTTGGTATAAAGTTAATTTGTTTTTCATGTTTAAGACTGTTTTCTTGGACTGATTCTCAGTAGAATAAATGGTCAGAGTGAAAAGTATTTTTAAGTAGTTTGATATATTGAACAGAATTGCTAACTAAAAAAGATTTTACCAATTCATAAACTGTCAGCAGATAAATGTTTGTTTTCTTTTTACCCTGATCCCTAAGAAATTATAAACTAAAATCCATGTGTTTTAGTTTTTCCTCATCTTTATTTTTGTTTTACTCAGATAAATATCGATCACTGAAGTTCAATTTTTCTATGTGGGAAAAGGATGATATAATTTCAAATGTGTTTATTAGGTTTAATTAATCATTGTCATTCATTAGGTTGAATGCACTTATATGAATATGAGGGATTTTTTGTTTTTGTTTTTGATGTGGTACTAGGGATTAAACCCAAGGGTACTCTACCACTGAGCTACATCCCCATCCCTTTTTATTTTTTGAGACAGGGTCTTGCTAAATTGCCCAGGCTGGCCTTGAACTTGGGATCTTCCTACCTCAGCCTTGTTGGGATTACAGGCATGCACCACCATGCCCAGCCATGTGAGAGTTTTTAATGTGTATATAAAATAAGAAGAAAAAAAAAAGTAGTTACTCTCATTTTTTACCTCTCAAACACTGAATGAAACACTGAATTTTTAAATCAGTCTAAGCACTTTGAAAAATTGTTGGCAGTACCTACTAAGTATACATATATTACAACCTAGTATTTCTATTCCTAGGTATTCACCCAACAGAAATAATTACGTAAGTTCACCAAAACACAGTAGAGAATATTCATGGCAACACTATTTGTTAATAAAAACTGAAAATAACCCAAATTCCATCGTCAGTAAAAAGGATAAATAGAATTATGGTATATTTATATAATGGAATACTGTGCAGCAATGACAATGAATGAGTAACTCAGAATTATATAAATGAATATTACATAATGCGAAGCCAAAGAAACCAGTAGTAACTGGGCAGAGAGCCGGAGCCAGGTGGCTCTGGATACTGGCAGTGTTCAATATTATAAGATGAGTTCTGCTTGAAAAGATATATTCCATACAGCACTGAAAGCATAATTTGTATGATTTTTAATATGTATATTTTAAAAAATGAACTGCTATTTTAATTCCACATATTTCTCCTGAGGCTTAAGCATTTATTGTTATCCTTTTTAAACTTTTTTGTTGTTGTTGCATTTATTACAAGGAAATGCAAACCTCCAGTATACATTTCTTTGGGGATTTTAATGTTGAACTTATACATCATTTATAAACATTACAGTTCTGTTTTGCTGGTGTATGATTTTGAACAGTTTTAAGTAGGGCATTTTAATTGTTACAGTTCAAGCATACTCTGAAATAATTATTTAATGGGGTAAGGGTCATGGCTGCAGTTTTTCAAATACCTGAGGTGTGTTTAAGAGATGCAAGAAATGTCTGTTAGTGATTGTAGTTAGTGAGTCCTTTTTGATGTACAAATGGAACATGAAGTACTTGGGATTCTAAAGACAATTAATTAAATTGTTTTTTCTTAAATTTTACAGTGTGTGATTAATAAGGTTTCACAAATAGAAGAAATAGACACAGATGTTGTCATGAAGTAAGTATTATATATAGGCTGGTGGTTATCTGTCAGGAAAAAGCTGATACATACAAATTAGAGTAATTTAAAGAAGATTTCATTAAGGAATTATTAACCAAGGTATGGGGCAGGATGTAAGAAAATCACAAATGACAGTGAGTACCTTTAAAAGACAAAGAAAGCTCTTACTGGAATTCAGGAGAAAGACAGTAGGAGTTGAGAGAATGCTTTGTCCTTGAGTAGAGGAAACAGTCATCCTGATGTAATGCTTCAGGGAGGAAACTGGAAGAGACTAGGTATAGTAGTCTTCCCTTATCTGCTGGCAGATGCATTCCAAGATCCCTAGTGGATCCCTGAAACTACAGATAGTACTGAAGCCTCTATATACCTTGGTTTTTCCCATGTGTCCCATTTAATCTGTTCTTTCATGTTTATACACTGATGCCTCTTTTGCATGACTACTGTGGTGCTTTGGAGCCATAATTAAGTAAAATAAAAGTTACTTAAACATAAACCCTGTGAACCAAAACAGTTGATCTGATAAATGAGATGGCTACTAAGTGATAATGGGAAGGTATCATATACAGGATGGATAGACTGGGTGGGAAGGATTGGGTTGGTGCAAGGTATCATAGTACTTGGGATGGCACGCAGTTTAAAACTTATGATTTGTTTCTGAAAATTTCCATTTAATATTTTTGGACTGTGTGGAATTTAAGTAACTAAAACTGCAGAACATGTAACTGCAGATAAGGGGTGACAACTGTGTCTTTTATTCTAGCCATTCTAAGGGCTCCTCATTGACCAAGCCCAGCAGGTTGGCCTCATAGGGCAGAGAGGAGAGTTGGAGATGGATAGAAGGTAGATACAAAGTGGAGAAATTGAAAATAGTCATTTCAACTAGATAGCAAGTATTAACTTATTCAGCTATGTAATTGAAACCAAACTTCTCATTGGCTTTGAGGAGTTTGAGAATTTGATTTGGAATTGCCTATCTGTAATTTTTGGGTTTTATTCTTGGAATTTATTCTTTTATTTTGAGAATAGCAATAAATATTTTATGACTGAACTGCTCATTCATATGAATATCTGAACTTCATTAATACTGGCCTAAGATATGAATGACAGTATAAGGACAACTGTGAAGTTTTTCTGGGCCAAACTCACAGAATGAAGATTATGAAAACTCAATTTCAGAATTAGTTGAAGCAAATATGTTAAAGAAAGGACTATTAATAGCTGGAAAACATAAGTCATTGACACTCTTGTTAGAAACCCCACAGACATGGATAGTTGGTGACTTTATTTTCTTCTTCTGTAGGGAATTTTTTCAACTAGTAGAGAACTTTAATATATCTAGTATAGGCATATTTTTTGAGAATAAATTCTTGGCTTCAGCAGCATTCATTAAAAATTTAGAGTAATAAGTCATTTTAGTACTATGAAATATCTTTATGGAATTCTGTTTTGCATTGATCTGTTTCATTTTTGAAATTTTGATTGCTGTCAGCTACCAAAAAATAAATATAGGCTCATACTTGCACAGCATATTTTACAAGTACTATACATTGCTTTAAGTACTTTTTATTTATTTACAAAACTATATAAGGGAGATTTATTACAGTCCCCATGTTAAGATGAAAAAATGGGAGCATGAGGACTGATCATTTGACAGGCTCACATAGCTAATAATTCCATTAAGCTGCTGGAAGTTTGAATCAAGGGAGCATGGCTCTAGAGCCCATGTTCTTAACCATCATGTTATATTACTTCTCATATGTAGAAAAGTACTTTGTAGTTAGAAAAGCAGGTCATTAAATTTGTTGAGGGAGATGTTACATTTCTGTTTTTATTCCAGAAGATAGCCTTACCTTTTACCAAAATTGTTTTATTTCTCTATGGTTTATTCCTTCAATGATCATAAAACATGTTCACGTGGAATTGATATAAAGTTTATATGTCAGCATATGTATACTAATCTTAAAGATTTTTTAACCAGTAAGAGTTGTTCTGATAATTGACCTCTTCAACTCAAAATTCTATGTTAGAGGTCTAGATAAAATTGCATTTTATTCTTATTACTAGATAGTATTTAGTAATGTTTCTTTGTATTTGTTGATGTTATCGTATTGGTCCAGAGACAATCATTTTTCTTTAATTATTTTTTTCTAGGCTTGCAGATCAGATGAGAATGTTGAATTTTCCCCAGTGGTTTGATCTGTTAAAGGATATTTTTTCTAAGTTTAAAATTTTCCTACAGAGAGTTAAGGTAAGCTTACATATTAGTGTGCCCAGAATATCTGTAAAATTTTTTATCTTTCTCTATGTATGTATGTGTGTATATAATTGAGCTAGAATAAAATGTAATTAGTTTGTTTTTGTAATTTTTCTAAAGAGGCTTGATTTTAAATAAGAATTGAAGTGCCTCCATATTTTGACAGTTCTTATACTTTTAAATGATTTGTTTTACATTAAAAAGAAATAGTGCTTGCTTACTTGGCATTAAATATTAAATAATTTTTCCTCCTGTGATTTTTATTTTTGGTACCAGGAATCAAACCCAAGGGTGCTTTACCACTGAGCTGCATTCCCAGCCCTTTTTATTTTTTATTTTGAGACAGGGTCTCAAAGTTTGTCCAGGTTTGCCTGGAATTTGTGATCCTCCTCCCTCAGCCTCCCAAGTAACTGGGATTACAGACACTGGTCTCCTGTTGTGATTTTATCATGTTCAAATCCTTCTAGATTATATAGAGTTTCAATATTGTGAAACACTAAAAACTCACCCCAAACCACTAATTTTTCTAGAAATTTAATGTTGATGTAATATTATTTTTTAATATACTGTTCATATTCAAATTATCTCACTAATGTCCATTATTATAGATTTTTGTTTCATTTTTCTGTTCTGAGTTCAATCAAACATCATATATTACATTTGTCTCTTTAGCCAAACCATTTAATTTTAAGCCATTTAATATAAGGACAAGAACACATGCCGAAAATTTTTTTTTTTTTTGAAGAAAAAATGTCACAGACTATAATACATGTTGGTTGGAATCACTATATCAGTCAGCGTTCTGGCACTGTGACAAAATACCTGAGAAAAAACAAAGGAGTAAAGATATATTTTGGCTCATGGTTTCAGAGGTTTTAGTCCTTAGTTGCTTGGCCCCATTGCTGCGGCCTAGTGGTGAGGTATAACATTGCAGCAGGGAGGGTATGGTGGAGTGTAGCTGCTCACTACCACCTTATGGCTAACAAAAGCAGAAAGTGAGGGGTGGAGGAAGGGGCTAGGGACAAGATATAGTCTCCAAAGGAATGCCCCCAAGAACCCACTCCCTTCTACCACATAGTTTCCACCACCTTCCAATAGTTCACTGGGCTATGAATCCATCAGTGGGTTCATCCATTGATAAAATTAGAGCCCTCGTGATCCACTCACTTCCCAAAATCCCACCTCTGAAGACTGTTACAATGGGGACTGCATTAGTTAGCTTTTCTGTCATTGTGACCAAAATACCTGACAAGAACAACGTAGGGGAGTAAAAATTTATTTTGGCTCACAGTTTCAGAGGTTCAGTTCATGGTTAGCTGACTGTATTGCCCCAAGCCCAAGGTGAGGTACTGCATCATAGGGGAAGAATGTGGCAGAGGGAAGCAACTCCCCTCATGGCAGCAGGAAAGCAGACAGGGAGGAAAGGGGAAGGGACCACAGGAAAGCTGTACTGTTCCAGGACACACCCCCAAGTGACCCACCTCCTCCAACTATGCCCTGTCCTACTACAGTTACCACCTAATCAGTCCGTTCATACTAGGATTGAATGTCCACATTACAGTTCTCATTATCTAATCATTTTATCTCTGAATTTTCTGACATTAACAGGAGCTTTTGAGGAACATTTTATATGCAATTATAACAGGGATTAATCCTTGAACACATGAGCCTTTGTGAGACATTCTAGATCCAAACGTTAGTAATCACTAACATGTGATAGCTGTGTTTTAATAAGAATATCATCATTAAAAATTATTGAATGTAGTATTTAAAGTGGCCGTTTGTGAAGTTTGATATTGAGTTATTAAGTGTCAGTATTATGTTGCTAGTTAACACCCCTCACTTTTCATGTTTAATCATCTTGGGGACTTTGATATTTTTCTACCCCATGGATTTTCTTCACTGACATTGGAGCAATGCTGAGTTACATGTAGAAGCTCTTCAATCAGAGTCAGACAAGTTTTATAGAATGTACTTAATTTAAATGCTTGAGAATGGTGGGATCAAACTGTAGACCCCACCCACTGATGGTGAAAGATAGCAAGTCTGGATCTATGAATTGTTTAAGAACTAGGCCATGTTTCTACTTTTTCTTAGGTTCTATGACCTTGTCACACACATCTGCATTACATATTTATATATAGAACTCCTAAATTATACGGTACAGAATTGGCCAACTTTTTTTCCTGTAATTTTTAAAGTAATGATTCCACTTTTAGACTCTATGTTAAAACTAAGTAGAATTATTATTTGATGTATATACAACATAGGAACTGTGATTTATTATAGTTATAATTTCTTGTTTTCACATTTGAGCCACTTAAACTAGTAATTATGTAGAACATCTTTGAAGATGCCATGTAACCTTCAAATATGGTACTTCTTGCCTTGAAAAAAGTTTGTGATTCTATATGGGACTATTTCACTGTAAAGTAATGTTAATTACATAATTACGAGCTGTTTCTTTTCTTTGTTTTTTTTGTTCTTTGCAGCACTGGGAATTGAACCCAGGGGCAACTCTACCACTATGTCTCCAACCCTTTTTAAATTTTATTTTGAGACGAGGTCTCACCAAGTTACCCAGGCTGGCCTCAAATGGGTACATTATAATATTAAATGAAAAGGCAAGATACGAGACCTACTTATATAGTGTGATTTCAGCTATGTCAAAAAATATTTTTTATCTGTTCATAAAACAGAGCTTATATTTTAGGTGGTTGGATCACATGTCATTTAAAACTTTTATTCTTTTTTCCATAAATGTTCTTTTTTTTTTTTTTTTCAAATATTTTTTAGTTGTAGGTGGACACAATAGCTTTATTTTATTTTTTATGTGGTGCTGAGGATCGAACCCAGTGCCTCCCGCGTGCTAGGCGAGCACGCTACCACTGCGCTATAATCCCAGCCCCCATAAATGTTCTTTTAAGAGAAGCATTATTTTTACAATCAGAAAAAGTTGTCTTACTTTTTAATAGTGTTTACTATGTTATAGGAATAACTTATAGTATTTGACTATATTGTTTATCAAGGTAAATAATTTGCTGTCCTGTGTTTTTATGTTATTTCTCAAAAACAATACATTTATAAGAAAATCTTTATTTATTTTTATGTGGTACTGAGTATCGAACTCAATGCCTCACACATGCAAGGCAAGCGCTCTACCACTGAGCCACAATCTCAGCCCCCAAAATACATTTTATGTCATTTTAGTATTAAAGTAAATGATATTTTTAAAAGACATCAGAATATTTAAGTAATTTTTTTGAATGGATGAACAATGAAAAGATTAGGGTTTGAAAATTTTGCTTTGAGTGATCATTAATGACTCAATCTAAATTGCTGTTAATTATGTTTTAATATGTATTTTTTATTGTAAGATGGACATAACATGATTTAACTATTGTTAAATGTACGGTTCTGAGGCATTGCATTCATTTTCTTTGTGCAGCCATAACCACCATCCATCCACAGAACTTTTTTTTATCTTGTGAAACAAACTATTAAACAATGCCCTATTTCCCCCCTTATCCCTGGAAACCACCATTCTGCTTTCTGTCTCTATGAGTTTGACTAAGTGGAATCATAAAATAGTTGCCTTTTGTGACTGGCTTATTTCATTTAGCCTAATGTCCTCAAAGTGTCATTCATGTTGTAGCATGTATTGTAATTCCCTTCTTTTTTAAGGCTGAATGCCATTTCATCATACGTATATACTACATTTTAGTTTATTCATTCATCTGCCACTTGATTTCTACCTTTTGGCTATTGTGAGTCATGCTGTCATGAACATAGGCATATAAATATCTCTTTGAGTGCCTGCTTTTAGTTCTTTTGGGAATATACCCAGAAATGGAATTGCTGAATCATATTGTAATTCTAATTTTTTGAGGAACTCATACTGTTTTCCATAGCAACTGTACCATTTTACATTTCTGCTAATGGTGTACAGTGTTTCTACTTTCTCTACATTCTTGCTAACACTTGTTATTTTCAGGTTTGAGCCATCTTAATGGGTTTGTTGTGGTATTTCACTGTGGTTTTAATTTGCATTTCTCTAGTGACTAGTGATGTTGAGTATTGTTTAATATGCTTATTGTATGGATTCTTTGGAAAAATGTCTGCCTGTTATTTAATTGGGTTATTTGTTTTCTTGTTGAGCTATAAAAGTTCTTTATATATCCTGGATATTAACCCCTTATCAGATACATAATTTACCAATATTTTGTCCAATTCCTTGAGTTAGGTTTTTACTCTGTTGATGGTATTTTTTTTTTTTTTTATTTTTTTTTTTTTTTTTTTTTTTTTTTTTTTTTTTTTTTTTTTTTTTTTTTTTTTTTTTTTTTTTTTTTTTTTTTTTTTATTTTTTTTTTTTTTTTTTTAAATATTTTTTTAGTTGTAGATGGACACAATGTCTTTATTTTATTGCTTTGTACGTGGTGCTGAGGATCGAACCCAGGGCCTCACGCATGTGAGGCAAGCGCTCTACCGCTGAGCCACAATCCCAGCCCTGTTGATGGTATTTTGTGGTACTAGGGATTGAACCCAGGGGTGCTTAACCAAAGAGTCATATCCCCAGCCTTTTTTTTTTTTTTTTTTTTTAAGAGACAGGATCTTGCTGAGTTACTTAGGGTCTTGTTAAGTTTCTGAGACTGGCTTTGAACTCACTATCCTCCTGCCTCAGCCTCCCAAGCCACTGGGATTATAGGTGTATGCCATCATGTATGCCATCATGCCAGCTGTTAATGGTATCTTCCAATGCATAAAAAGTTTTTATTTTGGTGTAGTACCTTTTTGTCTGTATTTTCTTTTGTTGCCTGTGTGTTTGGCATTAGAGCCAAGAAATCAATGCCAGTCCAGTGTCTTGAAGCTTTTCCCCTGTATTTTCTTCTAAGAATTTTATGACGTTCGGTATCATGTTTAGGTATTTTATCTATTTTGAATTAATTTTTCTTTTTTCTTTTCTTTTTCTCTGGTACTAGAGGTTGAACCCAGAGGTGCTTTACCACTGAGCTATATATCACCAGTCTTTTTTATTCTTTTATTTTTGAGACAGGGTCTTGTTAAATAGCTAAAAGGATCCTTGTTAAAAGGATGGCCTCAAACTGTGATTCTCCTGCCTTAGCCTTCCAAGTCTGTGGGGATTATAGGTATGTTCCACTGTACCCAGTTTGAGTTAATTTTTCTATGTAGTTATCCTAGTGCATTTTGTGTTGTTTTTAACAAAATATCTGAACCTGGGTACTTTATAAAGAAAAGAGGTTTACTTAACTTTGAAGGTTCAAGAGCAGGATGTGTCTGTTTGAATCTCATGGTGGATGGCATCACAATGGTGGAAATATAGCAATTTTTAATTTTTAAAAATTAAAAATCAAACCCAGGATCAAACCCAGGGCCTATGTATGCTAGTCAAGTGCTCCCCACTGAGCCACATCCGCAGCCCTAATGGTTGAATATGTAAGGAAGAAATCATAAGATGAGATAGAGGAAGCAAGGAGCCAGGCTCATCTTTTTATAACCATCTGCTTTTGATGGTTACATCCCTACCAGACTTGACCCACTCCTGCAAATCAGTGTTAGGGTGATGGTTCGTTCATGAGGGTAGTGTCCTTGTGACCTAATTTTCTTCCACTAGGATCTACTTTTTCTTTTCTTTTTAAAATATTTTTTAGTTGTCAATGGACCTTTTTTATTTATTTATATGTGGTGCTGAGAATTGAACCCATTGCCTCACACATGCTAGGCAAGTGCTCTATAGCACTGAGCCACCACCCCAGCCCTACTTCTTCTTTTTTTACACATTTTATTCAGATAGCTGCTGATCACACATGGTCCAAAAACACTCAAATAATATATAAGATGTAATGAGATATTAAAGATTTGTCTTCACACATAGCTCTCTCTGCCATGGTTGCTGTGATCTCTGAATAAACCACATCCATACTTCAGTGGCCATATAACCATTCAGCACAGCTTCCTTAACTGTGAGCTGTTTGAAGCTACCAGTTTGAATACTATTAACCATTTTTTTCAGGCTCTGATAGCTTTAAGGATTTCAGCAGGAATTGGAGGAACCAGCTCAAGCTTGACATAGTACCAAAGTGACTTGTTGAGGCTTTGAGTAAGTCTCAGCAGTTTTTACCAGCATTGGGTCCTTCTCCATAAGGCTACAGACAAATAGATCCAACATTCCATGATGGAAAGTTTCTTGTCCTTAGTTCCTGGCAGAATATCATCTTCTAGAAGAACTCCAGGCTTCATTTCTCAAAGGTTCCACTGTCTCAGCACTGCCACACTGGGCCAAGCCTCTAACGAATGAACCTTTTGGAAGACAGGCCATGTGCAGATCACAGCAGTGGTTGAAGACAAGGGTCTAACTTTATTCTTGCATGTGAATTCCCAGTTTTCCCAGCAGCATTTATTGAGAAGACTCTCTATTCCTCATTGAATGGTCTTGGCACCCTTGTCAAAAATCATTTTACCATTTATATGAGGGCCACCTCCATTAGTTTATATGTCTGACTTTATGCTAGTACACAGTGTTTTGATTACTGTAGCTTTGTAGTAAGTTTTGAAATCAGAAAGTATGACACCTCCATGCTTGGTTCATCTTTACTATTTATTGTGTTTTGAATTTTTATTAAAATCTTTGTTTGTTGTATGAATGCCATAGATTAGGCCTATTTGTATAATGAAAAAAAGAAAATAGTCCTAAAATGAACTTACATTCTTTGCAAGGTTTTAGTTCCTAAACTTTCACTTTGTTGCATGGAAAGTAACCTCAGTCTATCATCTTAGAGACATATCAATATGATTATCAGAGTATTTCATGTATTCTGTTCCTAGTTGGAAAATTGTATTTGGTTTATCTGTCCTGGTTTATTTTAAATGTGAACTAATCAACAGAGTTTTGTAATAGATAGTTCAGAAAGTAAATCATGTACTTACTGTTGAACCTAATATGTACTGTAAAATGTTTATTGGAGACCAGTTTTCTGGCATCCTTAGGCATGAATGGTCCTGGACTTGGAGAAAATAATCACCAAAACTTTATAATTATAGATATGGTAAAAACAGTAAAGAAGAAACCCTAATACTGATTATGTGGAAAATTTACTGTTTCAGTTGAGATATTGTCTGAAAGGGACAAAGTATTCAAATCAAATGAGTTTAAGAGTAAGAGAAACAAAAGCTTAGATAACTAAAAATAGTCCAAGAGTAGATGGGCTTTATGCACGTTTTTTTGTCTTGGTTCTCAAGGTTAGTTTCTCTGTTGTTAAGCTTTGTCTTCCCCTTTCTTGTTGGCTCCATCAGTTCCAGGTCTGCCATATTTGCACATTATACCACCTAGAACAAGAATTTTCTTCTCAGTCATCAAATTGGCTTTAATTAATTGAACTAGTTTAGGTTACATATTCAGTCACTGTGGTCAGAAAATGCTATGTATGGATTAGTTTAGGTCTGGATTTTCTTGTGTGAACTAATCATGAGGCAAGGAGGTTGAGAATATACTGACTGAAGGTAGAAAATGGGCTCAGTTTCACTTGAATTGCATGACTGCTATACCATAGGGAGGTTTAGAGGAGATGTTGGGCAAGAAAGACCTTGTCCCTCATCATGGTCTTGTTATTATTTTAAAAAATTAAAAAATGGTAAAGTCAGCCAGCAACACAGAAGAAAGAAAAAGGCAAAACATAGATTGGAGAAATCTGCGCGTGAAAAATTGGACAGTAATGGGAATTACAAGCATCAGTGGTGGACTGTAGCAAACAGCAAATTTGTGACAATACAGAAGTTAGTGATAATTGAAGGGGGGGAAAAGGCAGTGTTCATAGACAATTTGGTACTAAAGTTCTTGAAGGCTGTATCTGCTGTATATTATATAAGATTTTGTATCACTTCAGAGTGCTTTCATTTCCAAGTAATAGGATACACAACTCAGTGTCTCAATTAAGAGGATTTATTAGCTCATATAACTAAAAAATATACAGAGGTAGGTCAGGTTTTAGGTGCTTAATAGAGAGATTGATAATGTCATCAATTCTTGGCTTTGTTTTACAGCAATTCTCAGTTTGTCAACCTTTAACCTAAGACCCTGGTGGTTCCAAGTGCTGATTTTACTTAGATCCTATGCTGACTTTGGAGACTTGAAGTTGGAGTTTGGTTCTGTAGAACCATGTAGAGCCCTTAAAAAGAAATCAGGGTTTTAAGAAAGGGAGCAAGAAATCATGAGAATGCAACCTTGAATGTTAAATTGGGCAATAGTCCTTTATTTGTTAATAATCCATAAAGACATAAATTTATAATCCATATTTATTGAGAACTAATTTGCCCAGGCACTATTCTAGGTTATAGGCTTATAATAGCTTGTGGAGCTAAAGACCTAGAACAAATGTATTAAAAAGATAATTTTAAACAATAGTAAATATTCTTTAAAAAAAAAAACAAACTAGGTAATAGGATAGAGCTTCTGGAAAGAGAGTCAGGGAAGGCCTCTTTGAGGAAGGTTACTATTTGTGCCAGAACCTGAGTGATGAGAAATGTGCAAGGACCAAACTTCACACAGCATTCTGCACAGAACCAGCAGGGAAGGCACTGAGATGGGAACCATGCTGGAATATTAGAAGACTATAAAGAGAATCAGAATATCTACAGCAGAGTGAATAGGTGAGAGAAGGGATAAAATGAGATGAGAAATGGGCATAGCCTAGATGTGATAAGGAATAAGAATTGTTTTTCTTTTAAGCAGGCATATGATTCTCTTGTAGGCGAGTAATAATATACTGGTATAGCCTGTATAAGAGGCTAGAGAAATATTTATTTTAAGAATTCCATTTAAAAAAAAATAAGCAAGGTGTGTTGGTATATGCCCTAATCCCAGTGGTTTGGGAGGCTGAGCAGAAGTATCCCAAGTTAGAGGCTAGCCCCAGCAACTTAGGCCCTAAGCAACTTAGTGAGACCTTATCTCAAAAGTGAAAAATAGAGAGGTCTAGGGATGTGGCTCAGTGGTTAAGTGCCTCTGGGTTCAGTCCCTGGTACCAAAAGAGAAAAATATACATATCACTAAGCTTTACTGAAACTATTTTTTCCTGAGCAGTTCTTTTTTTTTTTTTAACAAATCACTGTTACTGTGTAGAAATTCTGGTATACATGACCTTGATTCATTTATGATAGATGGTCAAAATTAGTGCACAGAATTCACAAGATATTTTAAATCCTTTAAAAAATAACTAAGCTAATAAACTAATAAATAACTCTTTTTTTGTAGGCAACATTGAATATCATTCACAATGTTGTTCTCTCAGTTCTTGACAAAAACCAAAGGACTCGAGAATTGGAGGAGATTTCACAGCAGAAAAATGCTGCAAAAGATAATTCACTGGACACAGAAGTGGCTTATTTAATCCATGAAGGCATGTTTATAAGTGATGCATTCAGTGAGGGTGAATTAGCACCTATAGTAGTTGACACTACCTCACAAAGAAATGCATCTCCAAATAGTGAGCCGTGCAGCAGTGATTCGGTATCTGAACCAGAATGTACTACTGATTCTTCATCTAGTAAAGAACAGACATCATCATCTGCTACTCCAGGAGGTGTGGATATTATGTGAGTATAGTGACTGTTGCCAAATTGACAAGATTTTAAAATCATTTTATTATGTTTTCAGTAAGATTGGATATTCATTTTACTACAAGAAATAATGTAAACTTTCATCTCGGAATTTAACAAATATTAATTTTATTAAACATATGTCTCTGAAAATGCAGGGAAGGTACACAGGTGAGATGTGGGAGTAATGGAGAAATTATATGATTTCAAGTCAGAAAAGAAACTTTAGTTTATTAAGTTATTTAATCGAATGCCCTTATTTCGGTGATATGGTTACTGATGCCCCGAGGGCTTAGTCACTAGTGGCAGAATTTGTTTTCAAACCCAGGTCAGTTATTGCTTTGGTCATTTTTCTTTGTTTTTGTCACTTTTGTATTTTATATATAGTGAAGGTCTGTTGATATACAACTTTTGGTTTTTCAAAGACGTGAATTTCCAAGTGCACCACACTGTCTTTTTAAACATTATTTTAAAAACTTATTTTGAAATCCACATTTACAGAAAAGTTGTCATGATAGTACAAAAACACTCTCATATATCCATCATTACAGATTACTCAATTGTTAAATTTATCACATTGCCTTCTGTCTCCCTCCTTTTTTCTTTTCCTTCCCTCTCTTTGTTTCTCATGTTAATATTTTTTGAATCATTTGACAGTAAGTTGTAGGCGTGATGCCCCATTATCTTAGATATTACACTACATATTTCTTGAACATAAGAGTACTCTTCTACATAATCATATTATACCAATTAAATACAAGAAAACATTGATGAATTATTACCATCTAATCCATAGACCACATTCAAAGCTCATGAGGTATCCCAGTAATCTCTGGTATCTAAAAGCCAAAATAAAGCCAATAACATTTTCTGGCCTAAGGGGATAGTTTGAATTTAGATATTGTTAAGAATAATAAGACTTGGTACTTTTGCTCATCTTTACATAACTCAGCCTATGGTCTAGGAGTTTATAGAACTCACAGTTACAGCATTAAGCCAGCTATAACACCACTTCCTACCAAAACAAACCCCTGAACTATGTGTAAATATCTATATTTTTTCCTTTGCCTAATATTTTCACATTTATTAGGTAGGATATAGTCTAAAATTGCTATTCAAAGAGAGATAAAAACTTAATAGGGAAATTTACTTAACTATAGAAAATTTTATTTGTCATGTAACATTTCAGAGGTAGGAGAGCCTCACTTGAAAAGGCAGCTTTCCCATCCTCAGCATGTAGCTTCCATTTGTGTCTTAAGGCTCTATTTTAGCTTTTCCCTCCACCCCCTGTTATTGAGGATTGAACCCAAGGGCACTTTACCTCTAAGCTCTACCCCTCCCCACCCCCTTTTTTGGCACCAGGGATTGAATTCAAAGGCACTCCGCTGGGCCACATCCCCAGCCCTATTTTTGTATTTTATTTAGAGACAGGGTCTCACTAAGTTGCTTAACACTTTGCTTTTCCTGAGACTGGCTTTGAACTTGTGTACCACTGGAATTACAGGTGTGTGCCACTGTGCCCAGCTCATCCCCATCCCTTTTTAAATTTTATTTGAGACAGGATTTTGCTGAGTTTTCGGGAGGGTCAAACTTGGGACCCTCCCACCTTAGCCTTCCAAGTAGCTGGGATTACAGATGTGCATCACAACTTCTAGTGCTGTTTCAGCTTTTATCATTTCATCTACATCCCTAGCAGCAAGAAGATGACAAAGGGTGGTACCCTCCTTTTTTTTTTTTTTAACTTTTTAATTGGAATATAGTGCAAACATGGAAAAATATGACAATTAATGTGTTAATTTCAAATAATTACAACAAAGTTAAAACATTGGTGTAACCACCACTCAGGTCAAGAAATAGAATATTTTTAACTCTTCAGAAAACCCCCTTACCACACTATGCTACTGCTTTGAGGAAACCTTTAATGAAACTATGGGTTTTCCTAATTTTTAAACTTCATATAAGTGGAATTGTATGTATAATAGTCTTTTGTATCTGTATGTTTTTAATTCAATGTTGTGTTTGTGATATTTGTCCAATTTTTTGCTTATACCTCTTTTTAAGAGCACAACCCACAATTTGCATTTACTACTTTCACTTACGCCCTGAAGGCCAGAAGATTATCACATTAACTTATATATATAGCTGTAAAGGAGGCTTAAGCTTATTGTTGAGTCTTTAGCTTGTTGACCATTTACCTAGCTAAAACTCTTTATTGCAGAAGAGAAAACAAATACTGAAAGATAGCAATCTGCCATAGTTTAATTCGAGATTCTTTTAAACCAGATGTAGTCTCATAGTATTTATTCCTTCCCATCTTCATTGTGGCTCTCTTTATACTTAGAATCTTTTCTGGCTTTCCCCACTCATGTGTTACCCTAGCATGAAAAATAGATTCTGTAGATAGTTCCCTCTATGTTCAACAGGCACGTGAATGTCTAGAAACTATCTAGCCCAAAGGGGCAGTGAATTAATTGAATAAATTTATATGTATATACCTAACTAGTGTTTTCATACAAACTATTTCTGACTACACACACATGTGTGTTTTGCATACTGGGGATTGAACTCAGGGGCACTCAACCACTGAGCCACATCCCCAGCCCTATTTTTGTATTTCATTTAGAGACAGTCTCACTGAGTTGCTTAGCGCCTTGCTTTTGTTGAGGCTGGCTTTGAACTCAAGATTTTCCTGCCTTAGCCTCCTGAGCTCCTGGGATTACAGGCATGTGCCACCATGCCTGGCTTATTTTTGACTATTATTCAGTACTTTTGTAGTATATAATTGTCATGGATACAGAATGTGCAAACATGATCTCTGATATTTTAACTTTATTAGTAGATTTTCCCATATATGAAAATAATTTATAATTTTCTAAGTTTATTGCAGCATAAACTAGGACACAGAAGAGTAAATACTTTCCAGGCAAGAAATAGGAAAGGAAAATTTGTGGAAAAGATTTGAAAGAGTTCTGGAGTTCTAAAAATATTTTTAAAAAATTAATGTAAAAATTTTAAGTTTTCATTTTTTTATTATAATAAAAAACATGAAATTTACTATCTTGATCATTTCTAAGTGTACAATTCAATAGTGTTGAATATATTCACATGTACAATCAATGAAAAGGTTTTTGAGATTGATTTCACAATATGAATATATAAAACTT
Organism: Geosciurus inauris; assembly: GCA_004024805.1. Lineage (NCBI taxonomy): Eukaryota > Metazoa > Chordata > Mammalia > Rodentia > Sciuridae > Geosciurus > Geosciurus inauris. The sequence continues at coordinate 65,519 of PVHX01004759.1, forward strand.
TTTTATCTTGTAAAACTGAAACTGTACCCATCAACAACTCTCCATTTCTGCCTCTCCCCAGCCACTGGTGACCACCACTTTCTGTCTTTATGAATTTGAACATTCTAGTTCCTGCATATAAGTAGAATCATACTGTTTTTTTGTGACCAGCTTATTTTACTTAGCATAATGTCCTTAGAGTTCACCCATGTGTATTATGTCAGAATTTTCTTCCTTTAAGGCTGAATAATAATCCATTATATGAATATACCAGATTTTTTTTATCCATTCATATGTTGGCACTTTTTGCTTCTATGTCTTAGGTATTTTGGGTAGTTCTGCTATGAACTTGGATGTGCAAATGTATCTTTGAGATCTTTTTATTTTTAAACTGTTTTTAGATGTTAGTGGACCTTTATTTTATTTATTTATTCATATGCAGTGCTGATAATCAAACCCAGTGCTTCACACATGCTAGGCAAGTGTGAAGCTCTACTACTGAGCTACAACTCCAGCCCTGTATCTTTGAGATTTTTTGGATATGCATTCAGAAGTGGAATTGATGAATTATGTTTGGATTTGTTTGTTTGCTTTTTTCCAGTGATATGAAAGTTAGGCAATTCAACTTAAAAAATAAAGAAGAAATCTTTTTAAAAGCAAAATTACATCTAATTTTGGATTTGTCATCCTACTTTTAAGACTTCACTTTTTTTTTTTTTAACTTTTTTTAAGTGTCAGTGGACTTTATTTTATTTATTTATATGTGGTGCTGAGAATTGAACCCAGTGTGTCACGCATGCTAGGCAAGCGCTCTACTGCTGAACCATAACCCCTCTCTACCACTGCGCAAAGCCCCTGCCCTTCCCTTGGTTCTATTTGCTGTTTTCCTTTTATGTCTTTGTGAATTAGTAGCATACAGCCAAGACTTCTAAAATCTTTTTTTTTTTTTTGCTAGTTGTAGATGGACAGAATGTCTTTATTTTATTTGTTTATTTTTATGTGGTGCTAAGGATCGAACCCAGTACCTCGTGCATGCTAGGCAAGCGCTGTACCACGTATAGCCCCAGCCCCAACTTCTAAAATCTTTAATCGTTCTGAACTTTAAGCAGACATTTATGTGTGACCTAGTACTGAAATACTCTTAGATCGTTTATATAAAAATAAATGTTGGAGTAGAGGAAGTATAGTCATTAGACCTGGGCTAATTCTGGATTCCAATCCTACTCATTTAACCAGTGACCTTGGGTAAACTACTTAAACTTTCTAAGATTCAGTGTCCTCATCTGTAAGTAGATAACTACCTGCCTTAGAGTGTAGGAATTGAACAATACAGTATTTCTGAAAGTACTTTAAGAATATCAATCTATTACTTTAAAGCATTAGCTAATGAAGATAGTGATATTGAAAATCTGAAGGATAGTAAATAATAATTTACCTTAATACCTTACCCCAGTTAGAGTGGTGGTTTGCTTCATATACATACATCAGAGCCTCTTTGAAAATTGTTGTAACTTAGCAGAATGGGAGAAAAACATTAAGACACTTTACTTGGCTCATGGTAAAACTAAACTGAATTGTTAACATGTACTCATTGGTCTTTCTGTGTATATATCCCTGGGGAAAAAGGTTTAAAAACCAAGTCTTACATTTCCCTTCAAAATTGAAAAACATGCATTACATCTTATAAATGGTATTCCTTCTAGTTCCTAGCAATTAAATTCAGTAAATGCTCAGTCATTAAGTAAATATGATTTAATATTAAGTCATTCATAATTATGAGTGAAAAGAAGGCCACTTGTCATGATATAACATTCCTTCCTTCTTCCTTCTGCTGTGTCATCCCTAAGTGCCTGTGTATACCCTGTCCTGCCACAGCTACCACCTAGTACCTAAGCCAAAAAAATTTTTTTGCTCTAATATCTACAGATTTCCAATCAGAATGTGAACTAAGTATTGAAAATACTAAAGAGAAAAAATTATAAGGTTTAATTTAAATATATATTACATATTATTTAAATATATTTTGTATTATGTAATTAAATATTTAAGGATGTTCTACCATCATAAATTTCAAAGTTAAAATTTACTATTCAAGTTTTATTTTCTGAAGGATTGCTAAAATTTAGTATATCATAGAATCTTCCTCTAATGTGAATTTTAAAGTGTTTATCCTTCTTTGTTGATAATATCACCTGTGGAGAACTGTGTTAAGTTTTCTCTAAATCTCATTTTATCATTTTCAGGGTCAGTGAAGACATGAAATTAACTGACTTAGAGCTTGGGAAGCTGGCAAATAATATTCAAGAGTTATTGTATAGTGCCTCAGATATATGTCATGATCGAGCCGTCAAATTTCTCATGTCAAGAGCAAAGGTATTTTCATAATACTTTACATATTTTATATTTATATGTAGGATAGTTAGGTTAGAGATCCTGAATTATATCTATGCTTATATCTGTATTTTCCCTATAATGCATTATATAGTTTTAACAATAAAGTTAATGGTATTATTGGTGTGTTCTGGTAAGGAAATGCTAAGATGTAAAATAATTAAAGAAATAGGAAAAATTATTTATTATTTTCAAATAAATAAAGGACTTACTATAAGATACAATATCTTAGTAATTAATATGAATGTATGATGCTGTTTTATATCTGTATATGCATATGTGTGGTCAAACAATAAAATTAAACTCCAGGATGGTGAAAAATTTATAGTATGACCTGAATTCATTTGAGTTATTATATTAGCTATAAAGAAATTAGAATCAAATATAAGACATCTTAAGCTTTTCATGTTCAGTTTTTGGATCTGTTGCATTTGGAAGTTTCATTTAAAATGATAAAAAATTTTATTAATTACAAAAATAATTAATATATAATTATATAACATATTATAGAAAAAGATAATTAAACTTAGTTGGTTTTATAGCTCATCCATATTTGGTTTTATATTAACTTCCATCATGATTTTTGTGTTATTTTTTAAAATTTAGGATGGTTTTCTTGAGAAGTTAAATTCCACGGAATTCATTACACTTTCTAGATTAATGGAAACATTCATTTTAGAGACAGAACAGATCTGTGGAAGAAAAAGCATGTCTTTACTTGGAGCACTTCAAAGCCAAGCTAATAAATTTGTAAATAGATTTCATGAAGAGAGAAAAACCAAGCTCAGGTATTATTACTGTGCAATTTTTTTCTTTACAAAAATACAATTATACTTCAAAAATAAATTAATTGATTATCCAAAATTTCTGCTAATTTTTTTTTAATAAAAGACAGATTATGGAGTTAAAATTACATTTTGACTTTTCAAAATGGAGTTAGAATGCTTACTTATGTAAAAGTGCTGATCAGGAAGATCCTCAGTAGTCTGACTTCTTTCTTAATTCAAAGTTAAGTAAATTATGTTTCATCACTCTTGGTTAGGTTAAGAGGTATAAAAAGACTTTCTGAAAGTATTGGTACTGTTTATGAATGATTCCAATTTATTAAAGTGTCCACTTTTAAAATCTTAAGTATTCACTAAAATTGGAATGACACAGAGAAGATTAGCATGGCCCCTGTGCACGGATGATATGCATATTTGTGAAGCATTCCATATTTTTGTAGAAAATTACTTTATACAGATGGGAAGATAGGGACTACTCATTGGCAAGATATCAGAAAAAGGCTTAATAGAAATTCTTGAAAAAGTAAGCCAACAAATAGAAAACAGCAGTTAAATTCAACAGAAGAAGAGTAATGGAATGATGAAGATAATGATTACTGGAATAATTCTAATACAGAAGTTAAGATCTGTTTAAATGTTTACTTTGTTTATTATCTGTATGCCTTTTTAAAAAATAAACTTGTTATGCAGAATTAAACAAAAATCTTAGGTATTAAGCTAAGCTCTTCTTCCTTATCAACCAAGGAAGATGATGTTGAAATATTATTAAAGTTTACTTTTCTTTTATCTTTTGAATAGCCTCCTCTTAGACAATGAGCGCTGGAAGCAAGCTGATGTTCCTGCTGAATTTCAGGATCTTGTTGATTCTATATCAGATGGAAAGATTGCTTTACCTGAAAAAAAATCAGGGGGTATGTGCATTCTTCCACACACTTTCTTCTAGTTTTTTATTGTTTGTTTATCTTGTAAGAGTGCTTTACTTGACAATGCCTATTGAAAAACCTGGAATGTAAACTTTCAATTAAATATTTGACAGGAAAAGTATTTATTGTAATTTATAATAATAATTTCAAATACTTATTGAGTGTAACCATATTGCTAGACCCTGGATGATGTGCTTTACATCCAGTGAACACTAATTAGCTTCCACTTTGTGTCATATTGAGCAAAGATGACAGTTATGATTCTGCTTTAAAGATGCTAAGTTTAATGAATAAAACCAAAAATATGTAAACGGATCACATAACAAAAACCAAATTGTGAACAACTGTAGAAAAAGAAAAAAGAAGGCCCAGAGAGATAGGAAGAAATTCATAAAAACAGAACTAAAAAAATTAAAGGTTCAATGAGAAAATTGTCATTGATTGTCAAATACCGGTTGGGTTTCAAAAGAAATAGATGGAATAGCTAGGAGATATGTTTGTATAGAAGTTAAAATGGAGTCATCTGTGATGATAATGTAAATTGATTCACAATACATTCTGAAAGTATGAACTTGAATACTTTTAATGGAGAAGGCAATTGCATTATTTCAAATTTTTCAAATTTTGTATTTTCAAATACAACTTTACTACAAGAGACTGAATAAAATACAGCTAGTGACCATTGATTTGACAGGTTTACATATCAATAGTTTGATAATACATGATAGTTTACAGTACCAATAATTCAGTGGAGGGGCTGGGGTTGTGGCTCAGTGGTAGAGCACTTGCCTTGCACGTGTGAGGAACTCGGTTCGATCTTCAGCACCACATAAAATAAATAAACAAAGATATTGTGTCCATCTACAACTAAAAAAAAAATTTTTGTGCTAAGGAAGTACTCTGAAAATACTAACTCACTAGTTAAAATTATAATACTTGTCATTCATCTAGTCTTGCAAGCTGTATTTCATTGACAACCTATTATGTGAGGTTCTGTGCTACATAGCTGGGACGTGTTTTCTGTCCGTGAAAGCTCAGTCTTTCAATTCCACTGTTATATAAACAGAATGATCTTTTAAAATTGAAATTTAAAAAATGTAGAATGATTGAATTAAATGTTGTTGTTTTCCTGCAAAGTGAACTATTTTCAATCCCTCTTTGTAGGATTTGGATAGTATGAGGTTTCTGTTAAATACCTTTCTTCTTCCTCAGCCCACACCCTTTTATGAATAGCATAGCTATGCTAATAGAAGCTCATCAATATTTTACTAGTTCTTATTAAGTTAAGGATCCTGGGTTATTATTTATTAATCCACCATACATTTATTGAGTCACTTGGTATGCTGCTAGCATTGGGGAAATGAAGGTTAGTGAATAGCATCTATACTGATTGAGTTTTTATTTGGTGCTAGACACCATTCTAAGTATGTTCCATGTGTCATGTCATTTACAGGTCTATGGTCTAAATACTCTTAATATGATCACCTAATAAATACAGAAACTGAGGCACAAAGGGTTACATAGCTAGGAGGTAGTAGAGTGGGATTCATATTCAGCTATACTGACATTTGTGTTCTTGCTCTTACCTCCTTTACTGTGTTCCTTCTTTGTAATATAGAGAACTGGTTCTGAAACAGTTCTTGCCCTAAAAAAATTTATAGTCCAAAGGACATAGTGAATTGTTTGTAGAAATTTTCTCACAGTGGACTTCTTTGCATGAAAGAAAAGAGGAAGTAGACTTTTTTGTCTAACAGTTCGAAGGGACTTGAATCTTAGGGAAGCAACGACTTGCCTATAGCAGGTAACTCATTTGGCTGATGCAGGATGATAATCCAGTCTCTTACTCTTTTCACCACAAAATGCTGAATTTTGTTACATAATAATAAGAAATGTTACCCTATGAAAATAAAACAACTTCTAGGTTGAAATCTTAAGAATTAAACACATAGCTGGGTACAGTGGTGCATACCTGTAAATCCCAGTGATTCAGGAGGCTGAGGCAGGAGGATCACAAGTGTGACGTGCCTCAGCAACTTAGTGTGACCCTGTCTCAAAATAAAAACAAGCTGGGGATGTAGCTCAGTGCTAAAGTGGCCCTGTGTTCAATCTGTAGTACCAGAAAGGAAGGAAAAAGGAAGAAAAGGGGAAAAAAAAAGATTAAAATACAGAAAATATATAACCTAGCCATTAAATTTAGAAATTAACCCATATTATAAGAATGATAATGACAGTAATAAAGATAGCCAGTCGAAAAGCTAGTTCTGGTAATCCCAGCACTTTGGGAGGCTGAGACAGGAAAATCACGAGTTCAAAGCCAGCCTCAGCAATGGCGAGGCGCTAAGCAACTCGGTGAGACCTGTCTCTACATAAAAAACACAAAAAATAGGGCTGGGGATGTGGATCAGTGGTCGAGTACCCCTGAGTTCAACCCCTGGTACCAAAAAAAAAGCTAGTTCTGCCTTTCCATTAGTAATAACCGTTTTTTAACTACTTACTGATCTACCGTGTGTCAGGCGTAGAGGATTGGCAGTTTGTAATCCTTATCCCTATCATTTACCACCTGAAGCATTTCATGGATACACGTTGAGACTCAAAGACTCAAAGAGACTTAAGTAATTGACCTAAGGTAATTGATAATTGGCAATACCTGGACTAAAACCAAATCATAACTCCAAACCCAATCTACTTTATTTACTCTACCAAATTGCATCTGAAGAAGTAAATGTTTTTCCAGAAATGAGATAGTTCCAGGCCTGAAATTAGAACGATTGTTTTCAGTGGTTTTCTCCAGTATTTTGTTTCATTATGTACATACCCCTTCTTGTTTACCTACAGAAGAAAGAAAACCAGCTGAAGTTCTCATTGTTGAGGGACAACAGTATGCTGTTGTTGGGTGAGTAGTATATTTTTCTTTATTAGTTGAGTCAATTATTTGAAACATAGATCTTCTCTTTTCCTCTTTAAGTGAATGAGGAATTTTGGATTAACAGTTTTAAATCCTAATGAAGTATTTAAAGGAAATTCTATGGATTTTTTTTAAATTTTCTATATTCTGTAGTGTGCTTTATCACTGGGTTAATAAAAAAGACCTTGGTTTTTCTCATGTAATAAGAAATGTAAATAGTCCATGGGTGATGTAGTGACTCCTTGATGTTATTACCATCATAGGTTTTTACCATCTTTTCTTAAGCTTTCTTAGTGTGTAGTGTAGCATAATAGTTTATGTTGTGGGCTTTGGTGCCTTCAAAATGTGGAAAGTAGTTCTATTCCTAGAACTACTGTAAAAATTAAACAGGTAATTCTGTAAAGCATTTAGCACAGTTTTTGTTTTGTTTTTATACCAGGGATTGAATCCAGGGGCACTTAACCACTGAACCACGTCCCCAGCCCTTTTTTGTATTTTATTTTGAGACAAGGGTCTTGCTAAGTTGCTTAGGGTTTCATTAAGTTGCTGAGGCTGGCTTTAAACTTGGCAATCCTCTGCATCAGCCTCCTGAGCCACTGGGATTACAGCTGTATGCCCCCACGTGTGACTCACTTAGCACAGTTCTGACTAATATATAGGTGGTTATTTTTCATAATTTCAGTTAGATCTTTTACTCTTTTATTAATAAACATCTCTAATTGAAGGTAACGAAGAAATATGCAAATTCCAGCCTTGTGTCTGGCTTGACAGGCCTTTTATTAAATTGGTAATTAAATATTATCTTCTTGCTCATTTAAAAATATATTTATATTCTTTAATAGCACTTTATAGTTCAAGCATTTTTATATATCTAATCTCATTTGATCTTTATCATCACTTTGTGAAAATAGACATGTCAGAAATTATGGTTTTCTTTCTGCATTACCAGAATTGAAGCTTAGAAGGTTAAGTGGTTAACAAAGTGGCCCAAATAAAGTCAGAATTAGAATTTAGGTCTAACTCCCAATATCTAGACCATCTAGACTTTTCTTCTTTGCTTCTTGTCACCAAGAGTTTTCTGAAACAGCTGCCCCTTCCAGGAAAAAAGGAACTCTGCCTTATCATGGTACTTACTATAGTACAATGAAATTATTCCTTTATATATATATATGTCTCCCTGGTAAGACTGAATTCTGCAAAGGTAGGAAATCATGTTTTACCATTTTTATTTTTCTTGGCACTATAAGAAGCACTCAAAAAGTATGTATAGAATTAATGTGTTGTTTTTTTTTTTTCAATCTGTATTCAAGTCTCTAAAAATACACAAATTCCACACTAAAGCCTCATTTCCTTTCTCTTCAGGAGTCCTTCCTTGTTTCCAGTAGGGCAAAACTGTTCAACTCTCTGTAATCTCACGTCTTTTCTCTCCTTTAATTTTCCTCCTTTAATTATCTGGTTGTGCTTCATGTGCTTGATGGAGATGGTCCTCCTGGCTCTGTCTGGCTTTTTTAGGCAGAGTCTATTGCCAAAAAACTGAGCTACCTAATTAAAGGGCGGGGGGACTATTATGTCTTCTGAGAAGATTATAAAAAATATGTGGTGGACTCCTGTCAAATAGAGCAGGCCCTAAGTAAGCTATATAGAGCCTAGATACTATCTTTTTTTCTTTGCAATACTGGGAATTGAAACCAGGGCCCCATACATGCTAGGCAAGTGCTCTACCACTGAACTACATTCAACACCCTTTTTTATTTCTTATTTTGAAATGGGGATCTCACTAAGTTGCCCAGGCTGGCCTTTAAGTTGTAATCCTTCTGCCTCAGCTCCTCAGGTGACTGGGATTACAGGTGTGCACCACCATCTCAGTTTAAGTTTCTTGAGTCACTGCTTCCTGATATCCTTTATATATATATATATATATATATATATATATATATTTAAATGTCTATCTCTGCACACATGGAGCATGTAGTAGAAAAGACTCACATACTTGTTTTTTAGACATTGATAGGCCGTTATTTTATTCATTTATTTATATGTGGTGCTGAGAATCGAACCCAGTGCCTTACATTACACATGCTAGGCAAGCACTCTGCCACTGAGCCACAACCCCAGCCCTCCTTTATATTTTTATAAAGCATTATTTTATGTGGGTTTTTCATTTCAGAGCATTTCAATGAATGTAGATGTCCTGTAATAAATGATTCTTTTTCTCTTAATTTCAATTTCATTTAATCTTCCAGTAGTGTGCCTTTTTAGCTTGTGACATGTCCTGTTATTGAGCTGGTAATTTTTCACTTTTGGAGAATCTTTTTGACCTATGAATAAACTTCTTGTGTAATATGGTCCTTAGAAGCTGTTATAGTTTCTTTTTCATTTTTATCTCACTAAGAAACTCTGGACTAGGTTCCCTTTATCATTTCAATCGCTATGAGTGAAGACCTGCTACACAGTTAATCAGAAACCCTGTTCAGTCTTTCTGTCGGTGTTTTGGAATTGGCCAAAGAATAGAATGCTTGCCTTATCAAAGAGACTTTCTTAATAAGAATTCCATAAACCAAGTACAATGCCTAGAGCACAAAATCTGACAAGCTAAATTCTTAGTGTCATATAAGTACTGATTCTATAATTACACCACTCTGGTAATAAGTGCCTCCTTAAATCTTGCACCATAAGTGCTTCTCTTGGCTTACATTAGCCCAGAAACTGTTGCACTTTTAGATGAAACACATAATTTAGCAGTTATCAAGATCAACATATCCTCAGAGATGCATTGAACTGGTAAGTAATTTGATTTTTTTACATGCCAGTCAATTTGAATTTTCTTGTTTTGATTGCCTATGGAACATTTTATTTTCTTATAGAACTGTATTGCTGTTAATAAGAATTATCCTTGAATATTGCCAGTGTGTGGATAACATCCCATCTGTTACTACTGACATGCTTACTCGTCTGTCAGATTTATTGAAGGTGTGTATGACTTTACCTTTTTATGGAAAAATAGTTAAAAGAATTAACCCATTAGGATATAACTAATCTTTCAACTCTAAGATATTTCAAGGTCAAGTTATCTTTAAGACATTAATTTTGTGATATTTAATCGTGGTTGCATCACATGTTACTAGAGAAAGGGCTGCCTGCTTCCTTCTCACTCTACATTTAGTGATTCCTCATTACACTCACAGAGTTGTTAATGACATTGGAGACAGGAGATGATTTGTTCGTTAGGTGCTGAACATGACTGAGGCCACTTAGGTCAAAAAACCTGGACTGGTTTCAAATGTGCATGGAAGGAATTCACTGAACATTACAAAATTCATCTCACTAAGGTTAGAGATTTTTCTTACATCATTCTTTCAGAACAATTGATGTAAAATGAAAATGTGATAATTTTATTCAGCCATTTCATATTGACAGATATTTTTAATTGTTAGTATATAGGAAAAGCTTTATCTTTTCAAACCTCTATTCTATCAATATTGTCCTGAACTTGAATTTTAGTCAAGAAATATTTTTACTCTTGAAAATAGGATGTTTGAATAAGAATGCTGAAACTAAATTAGTATTGTGAATGCAAACTAAAGATGAATTTCTGAAACCCAATTTTTAGAATTTCAATTTTTTGTCTACCAAAAGTAAATATATTATTATTTAGAGTTCCCCTCCTCCTTTTTTTTTTTCATTATTGCATAAATAGATCCTAATTGCTTCTACTAGGAAATTCGTTTGATTCCTGAATGAGAGGAAAGAGGAATGTATTTTTAGGAGAGTTAACACATCATCAGGATATAAAAGAATGGCTTTTAATAAATCGTTGAATTTGGGTTTTTTCCCCCCTTCTTCCTTTCTTAGTACTTCAATTCAAGAAGTTGCCAGTTAGTTCTTGGAGCTGGTGCATTGCAAGTTGTTGGACTAAAAACAATAACTACAAAAAACTTGGGTATGGATTCTTGTCATGTTTTTATCATACTCTTCTTATCATGTTTTTATCATACCTGATAGTTTTGTGGCTCTAACCAAAGGCTATAAAAGTGGCAAATGCTACTTCACTCTTTTATGTGTTATTATAATTGAAAAACTAATCTGGGGAAATTATATAAGGAATTTCCACTCTTAACAAGTATAAATTATTTGAAAGCTGCTTCACTCTAGAAAACGTTAAATAATATGTAATGTATAAGAAGTACTTTGGGGTGAAATGTATCTGAATGTCAGAAGGGAATAAATTGGTTAGTGTCCTCATACTTGTAACGCTAACAACTCAAGTCCATTGAGAAAGGAGCATATTCATTGAATTATTCAGTAATAAATATTATTTGCTTAAGAAAAATAAAATGAGTTACCTTTGCCATGACACTCTTCATTTATGACATAAACTGGGGTCTTTATGAAATTAATGGACATTTTAAACTTAATTGCATATGTAATTAAAATCAACAATTTTTGTTTCTCCATTGTGTACCCACTCCCTGAATGTTTAGCTCTTTCTTCACGGTGTTTGCAGTTAATTGTGCACTACATTCCTGTGATCCGGGCTCATTTTGAAGCTCGACTACCACCTAAGCAATATAACATGCTTAGGCATTTTGATCATATCACTAAGGTATTTCTTTATATATATTCTATTGAAGTTCATAAGTTTAATTCCTTAATTGTTCAATACTTTTGTATGTGTCTCAGGAACTATAAATACAATATTATTTCTCATTGCAGGATTATCATGACCACATTGCCGAAATATCAGCTAAGCTTGTAGCGATAATGGATAGCTTATTTGACAAGCTGTTATCGAAGGTAATAATTTATGAAAATCATTAGGCTCTGCTAAATAGCATTGTGACTATTCATTTTATAGAGGATCCTTTATTTTATACATAACGTAAAATGTGATAATAGAATCTAAATTTTTGAAAGGTATATACCAATTGGCAGAACTTATAAACAGTTTTTCAGGAAAATGTGTCCATCTGCTTTGACCCAATACCAGAGTAGTCATAAATGTCTAACAAATCAACTTTCCCAGAGTTTAGAAAACAACTCAATAAAATGTCAATTTTATATTCATCTTCTAAAGGCCAAGGGTGGGAGAGAATAAGAGAGATGATGCAGGGTAGTACAGAATTTCTACACAGAAGTATTTTTATGTTGACTGCATTGACAAATGTATACCTTCTTCAGAACAGTTTGAAAGCCTTCCAGAGACAGAATTTTAAGGACAAGGATCCTAATCCTTTGAAAATGACAGTGAGAGAGAAGTACTTGGGAAACAATACTTCAGTTGTTTATTAGTTCTTAAATTTTGGTCATAGGACACCTTTACATTCATGAAAATAATTGATCCCAAAGAGCTTATTAGAAATTAAAGCTCAGGGGGCTGCAGTTGTGGCTCAGTGGTAGAGTGCTTGCCTAGCATGTGCAAGGCACTGGGTTCAATTCTCAGCACTGCATATAAATAAATGAATAAAAAAATAAATGTCCATCAACATCTAAAAAATATAAAAAAAAAAAAAAGAAATTAAAGCTCAGAACGCCCCCCCCATGAGTTGACTCATTTTTTTAATACCTTTACTTTTATTTATTTTTATGTGGTGCTGAGGATTGAACCCAAGTGCCTCACATATGCTAGACAAACACTCTACTACTGAGCCACAACCCCATCCCTAAAGCCAAGAAATCTTAAAACACAATATACACAATTAGTGTACAATATACACAATTACACAATATACACAATAAACACAATTAGTCTTCAGAATCATGATATCACAAGTCATCTAAAAACTGATGCAGTCATGAGGAAACAGGAGTAAACAATAAACATCTTAGTGCTTTTATGAAAATGATTTTTATTTCCCAGATTCTCTGAAAGGGTCTGTGACTCCTAAGAGTTCCTAGACCACAGTTTGAGAACATCTAGTTGATAACAGAAGTTACTGTACAGTTCACTTTTAAGAATCTAAAGGAATTTATAGGTATTTACAAATGTATCTTACTATTTATGACTTAGTTTCTAGTTTTGCATGGGGAAAATATTATTTAGAAATTTAGTCTTCATAGGTTTCAAGTACAAGCTAAATTCAGAAGCAGTTCAATTCCACCAGTTTGGTTTTTGTCTTTCTTTTGTGTTACATAATTTAGTAATGTATCTGTCCTCAAGAAGTTTACCATCTAACAAGACAGAGGATTGTAAACTGCTAACATCGTAGGATAAAGTAAATGTTAAATAGTGGAACTAGTAGTAGGCTGTGGATATAATGAAGCAATAATCTGCTCATACTCTTAAACCCTGACTTTAATCTGTCGTTTTGGTCGTATGCACAGGTTTCGAAAAGGAATTATGACTCTGACTAGGCTTTGTGACTAGACTTAATGAACTTTGTGTTCATATTCACCTATATTTAACCGTTATGAGTATTTTAGAATTTTTTACTAAAATATTTTATTTCATTCCTGAATTCTTAAATTAAAAGAATTTTAAAACTAAGAACATAACTTTTCCATAGCCTCAGGAAATTAATAATTATCATACCTCAGGAAATTAATAATCTTTCAATAATCTTTCAATATCATCTAACATCTCTTCTTGCATTTGAAACTTCCAGTTGTTCCAAAATATCTTTTCACAATAATTTGTTTGGACAAAAACTTCTGAGTGATTTACTTACTGCATTTGGTTAAGTCTCTTAAGTTTTCTGTAAACTAGCATATTCTCCTCCCCTTTTGTCTTTTGTTTTTGTTTTTGTTTTTAATATCATTGACTTGAGGAATGTCATTGATGACTTCTGTTACCGGGCATGCACATTTTCCTTATATTAACAAGTCCCTCCTTGCCATTCCCTGTCCTATTTGCTTTCGTGTGTTTCCCACGAGTTTAATTCTGTGTTTTAGTTCATACGAAAATAATAGACAGGGTTTGGTTTGGGTTTGCCTTTCAATTTTTAGCTTTTTATTTTCTTACCTTAAAATATAATTTGGGGAATAATGACACAGTATAAAATATAGGCTGATTCTAAGAAGCTTAAGAAAGGGTACTTTTTTTTTTTAATGTTTTTTTGTGTTTGTTTAGTTGTAGATGGACACAATGTCTTTATTTTACTGCTTTGTATGTGGTGCTGAGGATCGAACCCAGGGCCTCACGCATGCGAGGCAAGCGCTCCACCGCTGAGCCACATTCCCAGCCCCAAGAAAGGGTACTTTTGCTTGGAGAGAGTGAGATATTAATATGTGTAGTAGCAGCTTAACTAATGTCTTAGCCACCACTCATTTTTTCACATTTATTTAGTAAGTTATGTGCAGATCATTGTGTTAGGTGACAGAGGGATACACAAGAGTGAATATCTAATTTAGATAACAAAATATCTAGTAGGAGAAGTATACCAATAATGACAAGAGGTAGAATATGTAAAGTTTTATTAAGTAAGGAATTGATTTAATGCATTGGAACATTTAATGCTTTGAAAGAGATGGTTGCCAATTGAAGAGGAAGATATGAGACAGGTTTATAGATGTAGTATGCATATAAATTTTGCTTTTAAAGATAAGATTGGGGCAGATGAAGCTGAGGTGAAGAGATCTCTGAGAAAAGGAATGAGTGAACATGTTGTTAGAAATCACAAGGAGGTAATTCAGTGTCAGGATTTTAGAGTTAGGTAGACCTAAATTCAGATCCCATGTATGTTACACATTAGACAAACTTTTTTTTTTTAAAGCCTCTGTTTCCATTTCCAAATGGGAGTAATAGTAGAGCTTACCTCATAAGATCGTAATGGGGATCAATGTGATAATATATGTATCTAACCATAATCAAGTCCTAGTAAATATTGGCTGCTAATATTTTGCTGTTGTTAATAACAAAAGTAGCAGTTCTGTTCAAGGTGAATAGAAGGTAGCTCTGTTTAGGATGCACTGGGGTGAGTGATGGGGTGAGTGATGGGGTGAGTGATGAGGTGAGTGAAGAGGAGTGGGAGATATGTTGGGAAGATAGTAGAGACTGGTGATTTCAGTAAAAAGCTAAGCAATTTTTTAAAAATTTTTTTTAGTTGTAGATGGACACAATATCTTTATTTTATTGGTTTGTATGTGGTGCTGAGGATCAAACCCAGGGCCTTATGCATGCGAGGCAAGCGCTCTACCGCTGAGCTACAATCCCAGCCCCCAAAAGCTAAGCAATTTAAATCAGGTTTATTGGCATAATTTACGTTCAGTAAAAATTTACCCTTTCTAAATATACAGTTTGAGGACTTTAACAAATATATAGAATAGTGGAACAACCACAATTAAGATAAAAAATATCACAAGTAAACATTCTTTTGGGCACTTGTAGTTTAGTTTTGCCTTTTCCAAAATATCCTTTAAATGGAATCGTGTAGCATGTATCCTGCTGGGTCAGTCTCCTTATTTTTTAGATGAATGCTTTTGGAATTTATGGATGTTATATGTGTCAGTAGTTTTGTTCCCTTTTATTATAGAGTAGTATTCATTCTATGAATATATTGCTAATTGTTTATCTATTTATCAGTTGATAGAAATTTGGGTTTTCTTCAGTTTGGGGCTGTTATGACAAAAGGTGTTATATGTGCCTGTGTGGTCTTTGTGTGACTGTGTGTGTTCATTTGTTTAGTGTATATACTTGGAATAGGATTGATGATTGTGGATTATGGAAATGTAAAACTTCATGGTAACTTTATTAAAAAACTGTGAAATTATTTTTTGGAGTATCTCTGCTGTCCTTTTTGCCATGTATGAGACTAGAGTTCTAGATGCTCTTTATTGTCACCATCACTTTATATTGTCTGCCTAATTTTTAATGTTAGTCTCTAATAGGTGCATAAAACTGATATCTCATTGTTTTTTGTTTTTGTTTTGTTTAGTTTGGGGATTGAACCCAGGGCCTCATATATGCTAGGCAAGAACTCTACCACTAAGCTATACCTGCAGCCCTGCATTGTGGATTTAGCTTACATAATGACAAACAAGTTGAACATCTTTTCACGTGCTTGTTTACCATTCATATCTTTTCTTTTCTTTTTTTTTTGGTACTGGAGATTGAACTCAGGGGCACTCGACCACTGAGCCACATTCCCAGCCCTATTTTGTGTTTTATGTAGAGACAGGGTCTCACTGAGTTGCTTAGCGCCTCTCCCTTGCTGAGGCTGGCTTTGAACTCACCATTTTCCCTAAGTGCTGGGATTACAGGCTTGCGCCATCGCACCCAGCTTCATATCTTTTCTTTAGTGAAATTTAATTTTTTTGCTTATTTTATTTTTTTATTGAGATGTAATTTTTAAAAAATATATCTTAGCTGTAAGTCCTTTATCAAATAGTGGTTTGTGTATTTTCTCCAAATTTTGCCATTCCCTGTCCTATTTGCTTTCGTGTGTGACTTTTTATTTTGTTAGCAGTGTATTACAAAGAGCAATTTTTAATTTTGATCAAAACCATTTTTTTTTAATGCTTCTTGTGTTTTAGCCTAAGGAGTATTTGTATAACCCATGCTACAAAGATATTCTGCAGTATTTTTTTTTAGAATTTGTTGTTGTGTTTAGTTTGTTTTGGTACTGGGGGTTGAACCCAGGGGCACTGGGTTTACCACTCCTTTTTAAATTTTTCTTATTTTGAGACGGGATCTCACCGAGTTGTTCAGGACTTCACTAAATTGCTGAGGCTGGCCTTGAACTTGAGATCCTGCTGCCTCAGCCTCCTGAGCCACTAGGATTACAGGTGTTTATGATCTATAACTCTTTGACTTTTTAAAATTGAACTAATATCTGAACTAGCTAAAATATGATGGCATTTGTTCAGGCCTTACACAGAACAATGTTTCTTGATTAAGGCAATTTTTTCTGTTCCCAGAGGGGACATTGAGAAATGTTGAGCACATTTTTGGTTGTAATAACGTGGGTAGGGGGAATGAGGTGCAGTATACTGCCAGCTAGTGAGTAGAGGCTGAGGATGCTACTAAATATACAGGACAACACCCATAACAAAATTTAGCCTAAAATGTCAATAGTGTAGAAGTTTAGAAACTGAGCTAAAGTCCAAACTCATGTGCAAAAAATTTTGAAACTATAATTTATGGGGCTTAGTTGTTGGTTTGAAACAAGGAAGAGTAAAAACTGAGTTAGAGATTCCAAGTCTGTATGACCAGGAGGTTTACCAACCCTTGTGGAAATAAAGAGGAGGAGCAGGATTGGGCGAGCTTACGGCAATTCAGTTTTTGAATGGAACACCTAGGAAATGTGGCACTTAAACCCAAGAAAATGTTTCAGGACTAGAAAGAAATAGAAGGCACAAGATTGAATGAAACTGACAAGAACAAAGAGGAGATAATAATGTAGTTTAATGATGAAGAAGTCTTGTATTTAGATGACCAGGGACTGAAGAAGAGTAAGGTCAAGAGGGAAAGAGCCAGGAGAAGACAGTGCCACATGCAGACAGGGTTTTAAATAGAGAATGCTTGAAATACTGTTGAGTGTTGAGGAAGGAGGGCTAGAAAGTTACTGAATTTGAAAGAAAGAATGTCTTCAGTGATTTTTTTTACCCCCTGAAAGAAATTTTAGAAGAGTATTGCAGTAAAGGAAGGTATTTGGGTGGTGGCAGGACCCAGATTTTAAGAGTTGAGAGTAAAGAAGTACAGTGTCACGTTTATGTGACTGAAGAATTGTGATAGTGGTAAAATAAAAGGGGGGAAAATAGTGCCTTTAGGGAAAGCAGGGGTGAAGATTGGATTTGGGGTGTAAGTTTTTAGGGCTGCCATAACAAATCAATACAAACCGAGTGTCTTGAAACAACAGAAACTTGTTCTTTCACCGTTCTGGAGACCAGATGTCAACGGGTCAACTAGGACATGCTTTCTCAAAACTTTAGGGAAGAATCCATCCCTGCCTCTTTCCAGCTTCTGGCAATTGCTGTCAATCCTTGGCATTCCTTTACTGGTAGCCACATCACACCAGTATCTGCCTCTGTCTTCACTTGGTTTTGTTCCCTCTGTGTATCTCCGTGTCTGGATTTTCCTCTTTATAAAGACACCACCGGTCTTCATGAGGTATGACCTCATGAAGTACCATGTAGACATGCATCTTGAGGGGATGTTATTCAACCTGTCACCAAGGGGTGGTTAAGAGGTTACTCACAGCCAGGCACAGTGGCACACACCTATAATCCCAGCACTTTGGGAGGCTAAGACAGGAGAATAGTGAGTTCAAAGCCAGCCTCAGCAGCAGCAAGGCACTAAGCAACTTAGACCCTGTCTCTACATAAAGCACAAAATAGGGCTGGGGATGTGGCTCTGTGGTAAAGTACCCCTGAGTTCAATCCCTGGAACCCCCCACAAAAGGAGGTTACTCACTAGAATGGGTTTTAAAAAACAACAAGTTTTGGTGAGGAGATAGAGACATTAGTAGGGATATTGTATAATGGTGCAGCCACTATGGAAAATAGTTTGGCATTTCCTCGTAAGATTAAACATGGAGTTACCACATGACCAAGTAATTCCACACTAGGTATATACCCAAGAAAGGTGAAAATGTTTGTTCCTGCAAAACTTGTACACAAAGTTCATAGTACTATTCATAATAACCAAAATGTAGAAACAACCTAAATGTCCATGAGTTGAAAAATAGATAAACAAAACATGGTCTATTCATACAGTGGGATATTAGCCATAAAAAGAAATGAAATACTGACAAACACTACAGCATGAATGAACTGTAAAAGGATTGTTAAGTGAAAGAAACCAGCTACAAATAGCCACATATTTTATGACTCTACTTATATGAAATAGCTGAGATTTGGAGGAGCTGGGATTAGAACCCAAGCAACCAGTTTTAAGATTGGAAGTGGCCTCTCTTCTTAGCCACTAGGGTATTTTAGTTGCCATAAAAAAGATATTGAATAAAAGGTTCTCAAGATTTGTATGTGGAGTAGAAATCACAGTTGAAGTATAAGCTTGAGCCCTGTACCAGACGTACGTATGTGGAGGGGGAGAAAACATATATCTTAGGGAACAGTGGAGACACTGTACCTTCAGATGACCTAAACATTCACTCTATTTTTCCCTACCAGTATGAAGTGAAAGCTCCTGTTCCTTCTGCCTGTTTCAGGAATATTTGTAAGCAAATGGCAAAAATGCATGAAGCTATATTTGATCTTCTTCCAGAAGAACAAACACAGGTGAGTAGTAATTCCCTCAAACTATTTTTGTATATATAATATATAATATCCAGACAGAAGCTGGGATGTTTTTAAATGTTTTTGTACAATTGAGCTTAAATCACATTCTCATTATTTTTAACGTTTTTTGAGGTTGTTAATTTGACCAGTGGAACATGGATAAAATTTTCTACTTTCAAAGTGATAGGTGATAGCTGTTAGGGGAAAGCTATAGCTTTACTGTATGATCAGTCATCTGAAAAGCAAGTTTTGCATTTGTCCGTTATAAGAAGTCCCCAATTCTACTTAAATCACTCATTACATTATTACAAGTCTAAAAATCAGAGTTGGCATTTATCAATGAATAATAAAATTTACTGTGATTATAATCCAAATCGGATATGGAAAGAATTAGCGATGGAGTTAATAAAATTAACACATACATCTAAAATCATTCTGCTTTATCATGAATATTTGTATGGAAGGGAAAATAGCAAAATGGGGGAGTCTTTGGCACCTCTCACCTGTGAAGTTATCTATGCTCTACCCCGATTGTATTTTTCTGATAATATAAAAGTATTATCACAGAGTTCATTTCACTCTTTAATGATCCTCCTCTACCTCTACACTACTTATTTCCCTCACCTAGAACTTTAGAGTTTCCAACATTCCTTTCTTTCCAGTCTCCTGCCCTCAACTTTAACATTTTACCTTTATACCAGGTGGTCGCATTCAAGCCTAGTGGTATAATGATACAATGTTATAATACATGTCTAGTTGTTGTATATCAAATGAATTTAATTTCCACTGAGAATTATTTAGACAAGTTTGTTTAGTTTTTCTGTAACTGGTTGAGTGCATGGGAGTGGTATTTGAGAGTAGAGGGTAGCTTTTTTAGTGTCTCTTGCCTACTATGGCTCCTACTGATGGCCTCTCTCATGCCACCCCAGACTTCCATCCTATATTATTTATTACTGCTTCATTAAAAGTACCAACCTCATGACTATCATCCAGCTCCTTTGGAGCTCAGAGTACTGAGAGAGAGCCATAAGATGTGAGTACCCACTAGTTATCTTTTTTCCTTCTGATTACTTCCTAGTTAACCTTTCCTTTTTATTACATATGTAAGACACCCCCATATCTGACATTTTGACCTTCTGTATGTGCCATATGAATTTTATTTCATGAGCAAGACAGCCAGTTCAGGGAGCTGGGTGTATAGTTACTTCATATATTTCTATTTGTGTCATAACTTAAAGGATTCTTTCATCAAAGCTGGGCAAGTTACAGGTTTTGTCATTATTGCCACTTGAGTACCAGTACTTATACAACACTTCCACTGGTGGTTCTATATATACCTTTTTCCCATAGAAAATCTTATTCTGCTAAATCATTTCCATAGATCAGTTTTATACAATTTTAGGCCAGATATTTCCCAAAGAAATATTGGACAATTCATTAAGTTTGCATACAGGAATAATGAAATACTTGGAAATGATTTTATTAGTCAGAAGCATAAATACATCTTTGCCTGTATCATTGTATTTTTTTAAATCATTTATATGTTACAAAACTTTCCACTAACTTTTGTTCTTTTTACTTGTTGTGGTTAATCCAACTTACATATCCCACAGTTGTTCTTCCAAAGTAAAAAAATGGCACTTACTGCTAAAAGAAGTACCATCAAGAAGGGAAAAAAGGGCTGGGAATGTAGCTTAGTTGGTAGAGTGCTTGCCTTGCATACACAAAGCCCTAGGTTCAATCCCCAGCGCCATGAGGAAAAATAAAAAAGAGTTTTTGTCTCACTAAGGAGAAAAATCATAATGAAATAAGCAATTATTTTGCAGAGGAGCATTTTAAAAGTGTTATGTCAAAACAAGGTTTTGTTTTTTAATACTTTCTCCAAATAATATTGAGAAGTCCTATACTTAATGTCTTCTATTTCAGGAGAACTTTAAGAAACTTAATTTTATTTCTTTTCCAGATGTTATTTTTAAGAATTAATGCAAGTTATAAACTTCACTTGAAAAAGCAGTTATCTCACTTAAATGTGATAAATGATGGAGGACCTCAAAATGGGTATGAGTTTTAATGTATTTTTACCACATATTCTCAAATTGAATTGTTTTAGTGATTCTTTTTTATCTTTATGCTGTCCTATCATACTGAGGACCAGAGTTGTAACATCAACATTTTGCTTTTTGCCCCTATGAAGACGCTGTCTTGTCTCCTCTCTCCTTCTGTTAAAGTGGCTTGTGAATGATAAGCTTTTTACATGTTTTGAGGCATTGGGAGCTAGTGTGTCTTTAGATACCCAGTAGTCTTCCTTTTCCAAACAGGACTCAGTCCTACTCAGTAGCTCTGTGACTATGTGAAGGTCATTCAGTTTCTGTGCCTCATTTATAAAATGACAAGGATAAAATCTGCCTTAATTCATTCACAGTTTATGGGTTATGAAAAATAATGTGTAAGGAGGACAGTATGTTATAAAGTGTTGAACAAATTTTATATATTACCATTGAAACCATTGAAATAGTGTAGTATAAAAAAAAGAGAAGATATAAGAAAACTTGGGTCCATTGAAATAGTATAGTATAAAAAGAACACAATTTAGAATCAGAAAACTTGAGTTAAATACTAGTTCTGCCACCTTTTAGCTGGATACCTTTGGGTAAATCACTTACCCTCTGTGTGCCTTAATTTTTTTAGATTTAAAATTAGAAATGATATTAGGTGCTGTGCAGGGCAGTGATATTGGCCAAATTATATTGTTATAGTATGTGCATATACAAATATGTAATAACAAAACCCACCATTATGTACAATTTAATGCATCAGTTAAAAAATGGGAGAGGAAACCCCCTCACTGGTGGGGGGGGTGGACCTTATGGGTGCTATCCAAATATTATTCATTACCAGTTTTCTTCTGCAGCTGTGAAGGCCATTTATAAATTGGCTGATAGATATTATATTAAGTTGGAATTATGAATTATAGAATACTTATTTCAAAGGATCTGGATTGTGAGTGGTTTAGGGAGACATTGTTTTCTTAGCAATTTATTCTTTTAAATCATCATCATGGCTAAAATTATGAAAGGCTGGAATAGTAAAGTTTTTATTTTAAATGTACCCAGCTCATTGATTTCTAAAGTGATGCTTTTCTTATGGGTTACTTAAGTGTCAGTAGAGGAACTGGATAGGTGAGCTAACCGTCTGTTTTTCTTAGAATAAACTGCCCTTGGTGGCAGACGAAGCCATGTACTTTGTGGGCATTATCTTAGACTAACTTTAGAAGACTTTTGATTGTTAGAATATTAACTCATGATTGAAAATGTATCATTCAACTTTATTTTTGAATTTCAAACTGTCCTTACTCATATTGTGAGTTTCATTTATTCTGTCATTTATTGGACTCTGATTGCAAGACAAGGATACCTTAAGTAACTGAACCCTAAATCAACATGTGATTACTACTGACATTGAGACAAAGTTAAGCTGAATATCTTATTATACACTCTTTTTCACAATCAGGAATCCCACACTACATTGATAAGCTACTGAAAAATGCACTCATTACACAGTTACATTTTATTTGCCATTTGTAAAGTGCAAAGTTGTTTTTTTTTTGGTCAAATGAGTTATACTTGCGATATCACCCATTTGTCTTAAGACACTATTGTGGGATTGGGGCTATAGCTCAGTGGTAGAGTGCTTGCCCCTGTGAGGCACTGGGTTCGATCCTCAGCACCACATAAAAACCAAACTGGATACCTAAATTCAACCTAAAATAAAAACAAATTCATTTAAAAAAAAAAGACTCTGATTGCCATACTGGGAAATTATTGTATGTAAAGATCCTGTGGGATTGAGGTATTTTATGGGTATAGGACATCATTGCTCCATAGACATTAATTTCACAATTCAAAAAATCTGCTATTTGGGCTGGTGTTGTAGCTTATTGGTATAGCACTTTTCTAGAATGTGTGAAAGTTTAGGTTTGCTCCTTAGCAGCCCCCCCCCCCCACCATTGCTACATTAAATTCTTTTTTGTATTTATTTTTTTAATCTTCTGACTTCATTTTTTCAATTTTTTTCCTGAACCTTCAGAACATATCTACTTTGGGGGGGAAAAAGTCAGAATGATTAAACAAAGTAGTGTCAGCAAATCGGTATTTAAAAAGGAATGCTTGATTTTTTTTTTTTTTTCCGTGAGTCCTAGGGTGTATATAGTTCTTAAATAGCTGAATGTCTAATAAAGAAAGTTCTTTCAGGTATAGGCATTAATGTGAAAGATGAAGTACATAAAGGTGTAATTCTTTTTCATTGTGTTGTTATATTATCAGTATCAAGGGCTTTTTATTGTTATGTGATTCTGGCAATTGAACTCAGGCCCTTGTGCTTAATAAGCAAGGGCTGTACCACCAAAGCTGCATCCCCAGTCCTCTGTATCAAGTTTTATATCCAGTAGTACTTACTTACATGAGTTCCAGCTTTCATTTTACTCCTTAGATAATGCTCAGGAAACCTGGTCTGTCTTTCCTTTGAATTTACCATTTTAGTCACATATATATACTCTAGTGACGACCAATCAAAAATAGTTTCTCATTTTAATTCATGCTATTTTAAGATTTTACTGGGTAGAGTTTATAATGAACCTGACTGCAACACGCATTTGTTTATATTTTTCCAAACATTTTTTAAATAAAGCATTAAATGGTTAGAGAGAAATATGTTGATATTTATCCCAGGATTTCTCAATTTAAATAATATTGTAGCAGCTGGTATAGGAATCTGAGAGCCTTGCTCATTTATCTGGATAGAAAGTGTGAAATTTAAAATTTTCTCTCCAATGTTTAGGTTGGTCACAGCAGATGTAGCTTTTTACACTGGAAATCTTCAAGCCTTAAAAGGTCTTAAAGATTTGGACCTAAATATGGCAGAAATCTGGGAACAGAAGAGGTGACAACTTACTGGAAAACTGGGTAGTTCTTCTGACCATGGGACATGTATGTTTCTGAAGAAAATCTGAATACCTGTGTTTTGAGAACCTGGAACCCAAAGTGAACTGAGGCGGGGGAAAGGGAAAAGGAAAGTATCAGTGTTGGGAAACTGGATTCAGTGGGATCTACAAGGAATGCCATTTTTGTGCATTCTTAAGTGAGGAGTAACTGATCAGGTGTCTATAACATTTTTCATTCTCTCTGGAAACAGACTCAGGTTTCTTTGGACCAAATCCAAAAGAACACATAGCTGTAACACAGCTGTAGTTGACTAGAATGCTCTGTATACTTTATATTAAAAAATGCTTTGCATTTCTTCCAGTGCAATGAAATTCACATGGTGTCCCACCTTATTTAATGATGGTACAATTTAAAATATTAAAATCTTAGTCAACCTCTGTAGAAAGTTTTCTCTATGGAAGTAAAGCTGTTTGAAAAATTATTTTTTTACAGATCTTTCTATAAAAAATAAACATCTTTTGATTGCTTGGATTTAGGAATTCAGTTTTTGTTTTAGTGACTAATGTCAAGTTTCAGACTTTGTGTTACATATCTAATCTTTCTACTACCACCATATGTCAACTGGGTAAAGCCTTCTCAAAAGTCTAAATACGTGAGTAATAAGATATTGGCATTTATGCAACTACTAATTTCAATATTTTTCAGAAGTGGTATATAGAAGGCTACAGTTTAATAGCTGTATTTTTTATAAAAGTATCTACGAAGGGTTTGGGTTTTAGTTTTTTACCCCCAACAGGTAAGAATATGTATTCATGTAATATGCCTACTTATGAGTTCTCATTTTAACATTTAGGTAACACATAAAGTATGGTCCCCTTGGATTCTTGTTTAAGTTACTTTCAATGTGTATGTGAACAAGGACCAGGGAGAAATAGAAATTTTAAAACATGGGCTGCTGTTTTGGGACCAGAAATACAAGGTGTTAAAGACTTTTATGATGCCTACCTTCAAAATTAAAATTAGAATCAGCAGCACTCTACAAGTAAAGTGCCTGTGCCTCACCTCACACTAAGACTCTTGCCTAACCCTGTCAGAGTGCCTAATCTTGTGATTATGTACAATGAAATAGTCTTATTTTGTGCTTTTCAGTTTTTTCAAAAGGAAAGCTTGTTTTCTTTCCTTTATCATTACAAAGGTATGTCATTGGTTCTTACACTGTCTAAAATAAAGGTGTAAAAAATTATCAGACTTTAAAAGACAACTTTTTTTTTTTTTTTTAAAGTATGGAAGAATTGGGAAGTCCGACTTGATTCTTAAAGACCTAAGTTGAACTACCAGCAGACCTGCTTTGTAAGGTTATTCTTGAACATTTTTCGGTGATGTGAAGCTTTAAGGAAAGGGAACTTCTTGTGAAGTTATGCCCCCACCCCACTTATCCCACCATACTAGAACACAAGGATCTGAAAAAAATGCTCTACCTCTGCCCACCCCAACCATTTAGCTAGGGAAAGAAACACTACTTTGTTTCAGTGAATGGGGAGTCTGTGGAAAGCATGGTAGACATCCCAGTCTCAGAACTAGATGAAGGGTACTAAATACCTTCCATTTCCTATGGAAATGTGTTTTTCTTAGAAATGCAAAAAAACTTGGGCTTGGTAGATAACTAGCTGGTGAGTACTTAAATATTCCAAAAGCAAATCCTCCAACCTATATAGTATCTGTTTATCAAGAACCAACCATTTTATTTTGCTGATTCACAAAATTAGCATTAAAAAGTTAAAGAATACACATGTATGGCTTCACCGCTTTATTTTTGAAATCACAGGCAATTCAAAGTGACCATCACTGAGGCTTCTGTTAAAAAATCTTCCAACAGAACTGCCCCAGTTTTAGGATTAAACAATATTGCACTTTAAGATGAACTTTCAGGATCCTCTTCAAAGAGGGAAAGTATTGCTCCATCTGTTTTTCTTAAACTAAAAGCATGTTGCAGAAAACTCTAAAAATCAACAGTGCAGGGTACAGTGACATAGTAAAGTACCTGCCTACTTTAGAATCCTAGAGGACATTTCAATGTAAGAAACTAGCCCATAATTAGTATAAAGTGTATACAGTATTCTTCTTTTCAGTGGTCCAGTATGCGAAGGTTTCCAGATACAATCTTGTTCTCTAATACTGCTCCAGGTGGGATGTCAATTCTGTCACCATGATTTGCAATGATGATAACTGTTCCCTGATAGGGAAAACAAAGAGCTAAGAATATACTTGCAACTGCAACTGAAATGGAATTATCGTACAATTATCAAATTTATGTACAACTCCCTTTACAATGGAGTAATTGTAATTATAAACAATATTAAACATGAAAAGCAAGTAACATTAAGGTACATTGTAATGTGTCCTTCCGTCACAATCCTGGCAGTAGTCCTAGATTCCCTCCTGGCTCCTGGTCAGAGGTGTTGCCAAGAATGGGAAGCAGACCCAGTGCCATAGCACAACTGGCCTTTTTGAAAGCCAGCTTGCAAGGTCACCAGCATTAGCCAATACCTAAAAAGCAAGTAACAGGTGCCAGGCTAGCCACTTGGAAGGCCGAGGCAGGAATATCTCAAGTTTGAAGCCAGCTGGGCAACTCAGCAAGACCCTGTCTTGAAACAAAATTTAAAAGCCAGCCTTGGCAACTTAGCAAGGCACTTAACAACTCAGTGAGACCCTGTCTCTAAATGAAGTATTTAAAAAGGACTGGGAATGCGGCACAGTGGTTAAACCCCTCTAGGCCACAAAAAAAAAGAGGAGGAGGAGGACTGGGGTTTTCCCCACCAGCCCAAAAAAAGGGGAGGAGAAGGACGACGACTGGGGTTGTAATTCAGTGATAGAGCGCCTGCCTTGCACGTGTGAGGCCCTGGCTTTATCTCCAGCACAAAGAGGAAAAGAAAAAAAAAATAAAAGTTGCTTGATTTATATTTTCATGCACAGTTTTGTTTTGTTTTTGGTACTGGGGATTGAAGGTGTGCTCTACCTCTAAGCTACATCCCCTGCCCTTTTTAAATTTTTATTCTGAGATAGAGAGGGCCTAAGCAACTTAGACCTAAGTTGCTGAGGTTGGTCTTGAACTAGAAATCCTCCTGCATCAGCCTCCCAAGTCACAGGCATGTGCCACTGTGCCCAGCTGGTTGTGGGTTTGTTTTTTAAAGGAATAGTTGTATTGTTAACAGTTTTCATGTCTTAAGATTTTAAATTAGGTACTATAAGCAATAAGTTCAGTGTGTGTGTGTGTGTGTGTTTCCCCCATTTTCCACCCCAAATCTTCATTTAAACGAGCAGCTTTAAGGGGAAGAACATATGAAAAAGTAGGCATGAGATTTAAAAAAAAAAAAAATACTTATTAGGAAAAAACTGTTGGGAGCTTTAACTCGTTAAGTTCCAAGTTTGCAATTCTGTGAATATTTCAACAAAATTGATACAGGAACATTAAAATAGGAAATCATAATCTATAGCTTATGAATATTATCACTAATCATTCACCTATTTTCTCAACAGAACTCTAAAAATATAAATATTTCAAAGTTACCACAGATGGTATATTGCTCAAGCTTTTGTGTGTGTCCCATATATGGGACTATAGGACATAATGGGTTAATATTTATACCGTATTGCCCTATTTCTTATACTAGGCTAGAATACTCAAAAATACCTAAGTACTATAGTAATGTAAACAAATATCTTTATACATAGTATAATCTTTAAAGATTCCTTTAACAGGAATAGACTATTTAGCATAAATGAAGTCACTTTTTAAAATGTCATTGAAATAGTCAACTTTAGAGAGCTAATGCTGATAGTGACCCTATTTCAGAGATGTTAATATTTTGGTGATAGTAGCTGTTCATTACTCGTGTATGCTTTTCATTTGAATGCTATATTCCACAAAATTCTTACATAAAATTAGGTTTGTATTTTAACTAGGTATATATCTGGTTATACTACTACTGATACTGCAGTAACCTATTTCATACCTGTATCCACACATTTTAAAAGATGATCTTACAAATATCTGGTTCGGTCTAAGAAGTACTCAAATAGAGGTAAAGTTAGGACTAGAAAATAAAACCTACTTATAAAGCTATAGGAAATGTGATTTTCATCATTAATATACATACCTTTAATGAAACATTCTTGCCAAATGTCACATCCCCCGAAACTGTGAGGTGATCCAATTCAAGCATATCTGGTATACTTTCAAATCTTCTTAGATAATCTTGAACCTTTAAGTAGAAACAAAAAATATTTCAAAAATGGATTCACAGGAGCCAGGCATGGTGGTGCACGCCTGTAATCCCAGTGGCTTAAGAGGCAGGAAGATTGCAAATTCAAAGCCAGTCTCAGTAACTTAGCAAGGTCCCAAGCAACTCGGGATAAAATATAAAAATAAAATATACAAAAGAGCTGGGGATGTAACTCGGTGATTAAACACCCCTGGGTTAAATTCTTGGTACCAAAGGGGCTTCACAGAAAAATAAGAATTATACTAACAAAATAGTTTAACTAAACTGTAAAACGTTTTATGGCAAAACTCAGGTTTTCTATGAAAAGTACCTATTTATTAAGCACTCATTACATATAAGATCCTGTGCAGAAGAGTCCAGTAGATATGAACAATTGTTCTTCAAGCAATTATAATATAGTTGAGCCGATCAGATGTGTGGTTTTTTGTTTTTTTAAGATAATCAAACCAGCCATCATGCTAAAAACCAGATAAGTAATTCAAATAGTCTGGATATAGCTGGAAAAAGAATGAATGATCATGGTTTGAAGGACTCTAGATTGGAACTGGGTTTTATGGGATGGGTAGAATTCAAAAGTGGCTCACATTTCAGATGAATAATAACACAAATCACCATTATCCGTATCTTGGTCTCTTGGGGTGGTGGTGTTTATTGGGCAACTGAACCCCAGTGCTTTACCACTGTTCTACATCCCCAGCCATTTTTATTTTTTGAGACAGGGCCTTGCTAAAGATGCGGAGGCTGGCCTTAAACTTGTCTCAGCCTCCCCAGTTGGAATTACAGGCGTGTGCCTATTTTGCCTTTTGTTTCTTTGGATGTACAAGCACTAGAGATCGTTCTATGTGACCTCATTTACTATTTTGCTGAGAAAACAAACAGAAACTTCCTTTAAATTCGACCACCACCATCTTGCCTTCTAGCCCATTACCCTTTTCTCCTAGAAGTAGGGTTGGACTATTTCTACTGACTTAGAAAAGCCAACCTCTCCACTATGTATTAGGTTTCTTCTTATGGCTTATTCAAAAATATTGTTTCAGGGAGTCTCTCTACAATGTTTTTTTTTTTCTTTCCCTCCTGACTGCATCAGTTCCTATCAATGTATAAGTAAATTCTTCCATTATTTACTTACATATGTGTACATGTGTGTTTATTTTTGCAGTATTGGGGATTGAACCAGGGCCTTATGATATAGGTAAGCATTGAGCTATATTCCCAGCCCTTTTTTAGAACTTTGAGACAGGGTCTCAATAAACTGCCCATGGTGACTTCAAATTGATGATCCTTCTGTCTCAGCCTCCCAAGTAGCTGGGATTACAGGCATATGCCACCATGCCCAGCAATTTTCCCATATTTAGAAAAACAAAATAAAACTTCTTAAATGTTACCTTCTGTTTCTCTTTAAGGCAAAACTTTTGAGTGAGTTGTCTATATTCATATCTCCAATCTCCTATTCTCTCTTAAATTTATTCCAGATGGACTCCCAAACTTATTGATAAAAACAATGGTCAATTCTTATTCATCTCACTTGAATCAGTAACATGAATGCTTATTCCCTCTTTCTTGAAACATTCGTTTTCATTTGACTTTCAGGACACAGAGTTTTCTATTAAATTCCTTATCTGTGGACCACAGATAAGGCACTAAACCACATCCAGGACTATAACAGACTTGAATGGCACAGCAGGACACCACAGGTTAGCCACAAAGGCTCACCCCGTCCCTTCATTAACCTCAACATTTTATGTGATTAAGTTTTCAGGATTCCAGTTGTTAGAGTAGGGTTTTGCTAGACCTATTCCCTTTGCCTGGGAGGTTTCTGGCCCAGATACCTGCATATACACTCAACTTCTTAGTTGAGCTGTTTATAGCTACCCAATCAATGTAAAATTATTCTCTCCCAACACATATCTTTCCTATTATTGCTTTATTTCTCCACAGATTTTTCACTACTTGGAATACTGTGTATTTTATTTCTTTATTTTCTTCCTTCTCCACCAGAATGTAAGTCTCCCGTGAATACAAAAGATTTTATTAGTCTGTTTTGTTTACTAAATCCCCCCACCTAGAATGCTGTCCAGCACGTGAGAAGAGCTCAAATATCTGTTAAACCAGAATGAACCTTTTCCCACTGATAAAAACAGTACTGGTCATGGGAGGGACATAAGATAAAATGTCCCCACATTTAAATGTTCTCTGTAGCAAATCAATTTTCAAAAAGTACACCTTTATCTTTTATAATCAGTTTCTTTAAATGACATCAAAGATGGAGGAATACAACAGGTCAGTAGTGGAGGTTTAAATCCATTAAGTGTACCACATCTTTATAATCATCCTTATAGTTACATACCTTTGTGAAAGAACTGCCTAATTTAACCAAGGGCACTGTAGGAAACTCCCGCTTTTCACTCATTGTCAAAGATCCTGCGTTAAGGCTATAGAGGTTTGACATCACAAGTAAGAGATCTGACGTGGTTTTGACAGGCAGAAAACGACTCCTTGGAACATTAATACCTAAAGAATTCTCAAAACTCTTGATTGCAGCCCCTACTGCAGTTTCTAACTGGATGACATTCAGGCCTCCATCCAAAGTCTGTAAAATAAGAGGGAGGGGGACGGGGACGGGGAGGGGGAGGGGAGAGATTTTAGGCACCTACAACTTATAAATTAGTTCCATGTGTGATAGTTAATATTTGGGAAGTGCTTTCAGAGAACCAACGAAGGGGACATAATTTTAAGAACTGACATTATCAAGCACACACATGCCAAGCTCTTAATACCTATGTGATATTTTTCTGGTCTCATAACTCTGGTTATGTAATAATATTCCCATTATACCATAAAGAACCAAAGGTTCCAAAAACTCATGCGAGCTGCATGCACATGGCCAAAATGGCTGACAGGGTCAGAGCAGTAACCAAGACCGAGGTGGGCTGTCTTCTACTTTTGAGCCCAGTGCTCTTGTCACTAAAACAGGCCATGATCAAACAAGGGTACACTGCAGAGATGAATGCAGATTCTGGAGGACAGAGCCAGGAACCTAGAGTCTCACTAGGCGAGAGGGAGAGACCAGAGAACAGAGAGGCTAGCGGGCGTGGGCAGTGGGGTCCATGTGTAGCCTGCTGTGATCTTCCGCACCAGGAAGCTCAGTGAGACACAACTTTGGCTTACCTTTGGATTCACAATGATTTCCATGTCAATGGCATTCTGTTCCTGCAGTCTTTTAACTGCTGCAAGAGAAATCCATAAGTTGTTTGTGTTAAATATTTTAAATTTTGATACAGACTTGAATTCATCAACGTGAGCTTTTGGCACTTGAGCGATTTCCACCAATCTCAGTTTGCCTTCATACTGAGTGAGTGTCCCGCCCTAGAAAGACAGAAAATAATGAGTGCTTCCACATCTTTCCCCATCAGAACTGCACTATCCTACTTAATTTTATAGAAAAGACACTGATGGTACAATCTCCCAAAATATAAAGTGACATATTTTAAAGGTAGAATCACCATCTTGTCCATAATTAAAGCCCTGGAAGTAGATCAGTCTTCCTCACTTGCCTAAGGTCTGCTACAGGAATAGCCATTCCTCTTGCTCTCACACCATTGCCTGCCACGAAACAGTACCACCTGAGGCCCTGCTCCGATGGGCTCGAGAACAAGGGGAGCACAGAGGAGACAGATACACCAGTAGATACGTGTCCTCAGGCTAGTGATGATCTTTTATCCACTAGGACATGCCAGTGTAGAAAGAGAGACATTTCCAAGGGGCACAGAATCCAGGCCAAGGACTGGCTGCTTTAGTATACATATACTGCTTGCTTTTCTTTGGGTAAGTAGTAAAATCTGTATGCCATTTTATCCAAGGCTAAATTTCATGACCACCAAACGCACCAGGTTAAACAAATTTGTGATTTGCACTAAAAGAATGGCATATTTTTTTATAAGTACTATAAAGACACTACAGTGATAAAATTTTATAAATATATTCCGTAAGAAAGTTTTCATTAGAGGGACAATAAAATAAGTTCCAGATAAGAATATTAATGTCTGAACCAACTTAATGAAAGTGTTTTCACATGTTTCAGCTTTATTCCATAAGTACACATGGAACATTTCAGTTAAAATCACTGACAGATTATCCAAAAAGGATGGTTCTAATACCATTAACTTTGGATTTATGATACACATTGTTATGTTAGAACTTAAATTACTCCACAGAATACTATCTCACTCTATCTTACAATGTCAAGTGGATAAATATGTTCTGCTTAAAATACAAACTTTCAAATTAGAAAGAAAAAGCCTTAAGTATGTAACCTATGAATGTGAAAATGTAAATCCAAAATTGCTTCCCCTCAGTATTTACCTTCACATCTGCACGTGTTTTATTTGTGACTTCCATGACAAATTCACAGCGTTTTCCATTGGGTGGGTTCATTAGATGATTAAGAATATAAAGATCCACTGTGGCACCCAGATTATCTATGTTAGACACAAAAATATACTCTTTGCCTTCTCCTATAAAGGTATCGAGCAAACCAGAGTTGTAGAAACTGGCGTAGATATCACCATGACCTGGAGGGTACCAAGCTTCTGTGTTTTCCCCTGAGTAAGATACATCCTTTGCTACAGGAAGTAAAGATTCTTTATTAATCCGCGGGTACCTGAAAAAAAGAAAAAGTTCTTTTTCATTATCAACCCTGTAGAGCATTCCAGACCTTCAAATAAAACAATGCATTAATGTTAAAAGATTCCTCCTTTTTCAGTGTTTCAATAGTAAACTATAGGTGAATCCACTTAAGAAAATCTCATCTGTGTTGTTCAAAATCTGTTTTTTGCTAGTAATGATTGCTACCAAAAAAAAAAAAAAAATCCATAGTCATACAGATGTGTCTTCCTCGAATTTTAAGATACTAATGTTTTCTAACTTTGCATTAGGAGGCATATATTAAGTAAATGATGTTCTCAAGCTTTCTGGATATAGGATGGTTCTCTTCCCTGAAGACCTATCTGGGGAAAGCTTCCCATTCTTGCAAACAGATATATTCAGGAGTGGTTCTCTTTCTTCCTCAGAAAACCAACAGCAGGTTATTAGCACCCTTCCCATCATCAATGAGCACATGGGTAAAGACTGGTAATGGGGAGAGAAAAGGCAGGAGAAAGCAAGACAACAGACTGAAGAAAAATGGAGACAATCCATCCGTGACATCAAGTTTCCATGGGAAAATGGATTAAAAAACACAACCAAATGACTTTAGATGTGTCCCTTCTTCATAAGTTTATGTAGACTCATGTATTATTAAGTGGAAGCCTTGTCTCCCCAGTTGCCTGGGCATTATCACAATTTTTCATCTGAATTCCTTTGTACTCATTCCACCTTCCCCCAAGTTGATGGTTTTCTCCAGAATTTGTTAAATTATCCCCAGGCCTAACTCATGATGAAGACATTCCCAAAGAAGTGAAGGTTATCAGCCAGCAGGGCAGTGGTACATACTTGTAATCCCAGTGGCTGGGGAGGCTGAGGCAGGAGGATCTCAAGTTCAAAGCCAGCCTCAGCAAAACTGAGGCGCTAAGCAACTCAGTGAGACTGTGTCTCTAAATAAACGCAAAACAGGGCTGAGGATGTGGCTCAGTGGTCAAATGACCCTAAGTTCAATCCCCAGTACCAAAAAAAAAAAAAAATGAAGGTTATCAATACTGTAAAATGTAGAAAGCCTTTCACAGACTCAGACCCCAGGTGAAACCCAAACATACCCTCAGAAAGAAAAGACCTATAAGCTAACTTCAAATATTCTGGACATGGAAAAGAATCTTAAACAGATTTTAAGAACTGGAAATTACAGAACCGAAAAATGATTCTAACAATCACAGGTATTAACAAATGTTCCACTTTGAAAGGTATCAAGCACTTGGAAGCAGTGGTCTCTGACACATGCTCATCTTGAGACTGCTATTACAAAGCAAAGAAATCCTTTCCCAAGAGTAATACTCTCTACAGTTATTATTATTACTTTTTACTCCTTTTACCTGCTTTGATTGAAAGTGTAGATTTTCACACGACAATGATTGTACTTTTGTAGTATTTTTTTTGTATCTTCATCTGTGTTAAAAGAGTTCATTAAAACAAGAGGAACATCAGTGTTGTAGGTTTTGTTCAAATGCTAGAAAGGAAAATGGCAATCAGATTACCCAGATTTGTTTCCTTTGTTTATGTAAAACTAATTCTTCATGGTTAATCACAAAATAATCTCATTTATATATACATCCAAATATATACATTTGACATACGTAACTGCTTTGCATGAGCCAGACATTTTGCTAAGCAGTTCAACACTCAATAAATCACAACCTTTGAGACAGAACTACTGAATGCATTTTATTGCTGATTAAACTGAGGCCCAGCTGGGTACCCCCAGGCAGCCAACTCTACAGTGCTCTGCAGCCTTACTGAGTAGACAAGTGCTTGAATAAGCATTTACTCTTAGGTTTCAAGTTCTGTGGGGATTGAAGTACAGATGTTACCAAGATCTGGCTTGTTGTTCTCAGGATGAATGGTCAAAAATTCTGACTCACACCTCAACTGAAATCTAAAATCTCAGAAGAGCTAAGAGACAACACAGGGAGAGAAAATAGGTTCTTGGAAGTCAGACTATCCTATGCTCAAATTTTGATTATGGATTAACTAGTTAAGGAGCTTGAGAAATAAAGTCTGTGCCATGGTTTCCTCATCTGTAAAATGGGGATGATAACTACCTCATTTGGTTGTTGAGAGGAACAAATGAATCAATTCTTAGGAAAAGCTTGGAGTACTTGGTACACAGTAAGGGCTGGATAAATGTCAGCCACTGCTCCTGCTAGTGTCATGACTGTGGTGGCCAGCATCATACTAGACAACAGATACAAAGATGGGGGAGAGAGCAACTCTGCCCCTGAAGAGCTTACAGTCTATGATTAATGATTTTGTCATAAAAAGGACACCAAGAACAATTCTTAGCATTCATGGCATCCAACAAGATATGTGTTATCTTCCCCAACTTACCAAAAGGGGATAAAGCCAGATCAACCCAGCCATCATGAAGGCTGTCAGCCAAAAGAAAAGAGGTGGAAGGCGGCAGATCAAAGGATAATCTGAACAGACCCAGAGATTTCATCAACCATAAATGCTATTTAAGATCTAAAGCTTTTATATCACCCTAAGGATGTGACCTTAAACCTTTTTTTTTTAAACACTATTAAAGAGACTAAAGATAGCAAGCTCTTTGACTAGCTCAAATTCACATCTGCTACATTTAATAATATAAATTTATGATAACCTAAAATCTACTTTAGTATCTCATCATCAAGGCTGTGTTACTTACTTCAATTTGCTGAACAGTCAGATCCAAAAAGGTATTCTCATTCCTCACACCAATCAGACTTTTAGGGCCTTTGCAGCCCATGCTGGTTCCCAAACCACCATTGAGTTTTACTACCACCAGCTTGTTCAACACAGAAGATATGTTATCAGGCAAGCCCCTGGCCTTTATCTTCTCATAGGGTTGAATCTGAAAGGAAAAATAAAATTATAAAAGTAATTCAAATAGGTTTATGAGATGTTAAAGCAAATCAATCTCGGGATTATTTCCATTCTTCCTTTAAAAGGTTTTGGTTTCTCTGTAAGTTTCACTCACATTTCCTTTAATGTCACCAGGCCCTCTTGGTTCAAAATCAAGTACTTAACAGGCAACTTCCCTTGTGCACAGTAGTTGAGTGGTTCAGTTACACTATAATGAAGTGTAAGAAAGGGAAAAAGTTGTCTCCAAACATCTGTCAGGCTGGTGGGAACATCCAAGTTTCTTAGACTCAAAATTTCCAATTTGCTTCAACACAGCAAATGAGATACACAAAGCTCATCAAAGTCTAAATACTTGGTGTACTGTGATCTACTTCAATTCTGAACAATGCATTACAATCATAAAAGGCAAAAAACAAAACATACTTGTCCTTTGCCATTCTCCTCCATTCTGTCTTAAGTTTGACCTTCAGAAGAAGATGGCATAGGCTTCTAGGTATGCACAGAATTCCTTAAGAATTTAATTCTTGATTGTCCCTGTATGAAAGCCCACACTGGAAAATAAAGTCTTCATCATTCTAAGAAATCACTGGGAGAGAACAAGGGCAGGGCTGCAGAAAATGCCCCATCTCCTCCTGCCTAGCACTCTCAACTATTTCTAAGAGTACAGAGCTTAAACTTTAACTTCTGCCTCACAGGAAAGGAACAATGACACTTAGAAGCAGAGACTCATTTTTGTTGTTCAAACCAGGCACAAATAAGTCTCAGCATCTTATACAGCAAGAATGAAAGCTTTTAAAAAGATCACAACATTTTCTACATATGTGACATTTTTGTTATTTTGCTTTAATGGAATAGATCTTCAAAGAGACTCTTCAGTTACATCATGGTATAGGACAGATAATACATGAGCGGAAAACAAATTAAAGCCAACTACTAGGTACTCTATGAACACTAGCTGTTATTTATTCTGCTACCTGTAGGGTTGTGTGCGCGTGGATGAGAGGGGCAAGGGGCAGGTGACATTTGTGATTTAGAAAGGTCTCGACAGGCTCACACTCAGTGATCTAAGTCTGTGGAACAAAAATCTCTTTATGCTTGGTCAAACAAACATACATGTATCATACATAGATTCTGATCAATTCTTGTCTTAATAGCTCTTTCCACAAAGACTAGTATGTAACTTTTATTTCTTCTAATCTTCAATATACTGTATTAACTGCAAGTGTAGACTAATACACTGTGTTACCTAGTATAAATACTGAGGAACACTGGTTATCCATACTCCCATTATCACTCATGCTGAATTGTTTCCTGATGTGATAGACAGAGTTCCTGGTAAATACTGCTAAGCAGCCATTAGCAGTTACTTCCATTCAGGAACCAAAAGAAGGGCTGATGACCAAAAAAGACAGGAGGAGGAGACAGGATTGTGGACACTCTCAGCAGCTACCTAAACACTGGAATGCTAACCAAAAAGGACAAGGACATGAAGTGGGAAAGAACATAGACCACACCAGTCGTTTCCCTGGCAGCACTTGGTTTTGATGAGGACAAGGCAGAGGTAGTAACAACTTGGACCCAACACAAATACAAAGTGCCCATGACTCAGCGGAAGGTATTCCTTGAAAATGTTTTTATTACCATCAACATCATTTGTTTAGCATTTCAAAGAAATTGATAATAATACTTTGGAGAAAAAGTCCCAATTTAAGTGTTACACTACTACAAAAGAGTAGATGACAACTGAAACCTGTCACCTCATATAATAGGATAGTTTATTATTCTTTCTAGCCAAGCTGATGGAATTAACTGGTCAACAAAGGGAATGCCCCTGTGATAATATGGTTTCAAGTGGTCTACACTACTTAGGAGAATTTCTTGGGCACATTATGTTTACTCAAAAGAGTTGGCAAATGGGACCAACCCAAGTGCTTTGTAGAAGTCAAGAATTTACATTTAGCAGTTTCTTTTCACAAAACCAAGTATTTACAAAGATCTCACAAGGGTGTGAAAATCAATTTAAACAAAACCCCATAGTTCTTACATTCATTTTAGGTAACATTATTAGCTCAAATTTTCTGACCTACTTAATGCTTTAAATATGCTTTTTGGGGGGGAGAGGGTGCCGGGAATTGAACTCAGACGCATCTGACTACCTGAGCCTCATCTCCAGCCCTATTTTGTATTTTATTTAAAGACAGGGTCTCATTGAGTTGCTTAGAACCTCACTTTTTACTAAAGCTGGCTTTGAACTCGCAATTCTCCTGCCTCAGCCTTCCTAGCCATTGGGATTACAGGTGTGTGCTTAAATATGCTTAAAAAAAAATACACAGAAGCAAGTTTTATTCCTACATATAAGGTAGGTACATTTTCCAATTCCACCTAAAAATTTAACTGTGAAACATCATATGTATAAATGTTCATAGAACAGACATATACAGCTGGAAGAAAAACATTTTCTTTTTTTAAAAAAATATATATATTTTTTAGTTGTAGATGGACACAATACCTTTATTTATTTATTTATTTAATGTGGTGCTGAGGATCGAACCCAGTGCCTCACACATGCGAGGTGAGTGCTCTACCACTGAGCCACAACCCCAGCCCGAAAAACATTTTCAAAATAACATTCTTCCATAACTTAGAAGCCTCCATGTACCCGTCCCTGATCATATTCCTCTTCTATCTCTCTGGATAAACAACATCTGATCCCTAATAACAATAATTCATTTAATTTGTCTCTAAAATTTTAAATAAATTGAAGCATAGTATCAAATAGGTACAATATCAGCAATTCAAACAAAGCATTATCACTGGGATGTGGTGTCAATATTTGAATAAATACATACAACATAATGTATTTGAATAAATACATTATCTAGATGTAACATGGAGTAAAAAATTCCACATAACATTAATATCAGTTGAAGTCTAAAATGCTTATTTTTGGAGTTAAAAAATGCTACAATAACTAATGATTTTGAATGTTATTAATTTTATGTACAATAAATGTTTCCAACTATTTCAATTAAACAGGGAAACAATGACAATTGTTTTCCTAGATGTCTCTAGGAAAATATTTCCTTTTGAGCTAGCAACTGTTCATACACATTAAAAAATAATGCCAGGCAGAGTAATCAAAATTAGATTACATCTTTTTTAAAACAATGTTATTGTATTTTTTATACCTTTATTTTTTATTTATTTTTAGTGGTGCTGAGAATCGAACCCAGTGCCTCACACATGCTAGGCAAGCACTCTGCCACTGAGCCATAACCATAGCCCCTAGATTACATCTTAATTCTAAACTTTAAAGAACTGTTTGGTACACCTACATTCACAGCATGATACAAAAGAGCTTTAGGACACATTTAATTATTAGCTATTTAATTCCATTTAGGTCTATTTTTCAAGAAAGAAATACCAATAGGAATTTTTCACCTCCAGTGAAGATAAATTAAAAACCAAATAACAATCTTTTTCAAATATTTTTTTTAGTTGTAGATGGACACAATACCTTTATTTTATTTTTAATGTGGTGCTGAGGATTGAACCCAGTGCCTCACATGTGCAAGGAGAGCACTCTACCACTGAACTACAGCCCCAGCTCAGCCACCTTGTTTCTTTAAAATTTTCCAAGAAAAAAGAACTTCAAAATTATGTACATTCATCATAAATTACCTTTGATCCACACATAAGAATATAGTTTGCAAAGAAAAGTATTTAGTTATCTAAATACATTTTGTTTTCCACAAACTTAAAAATGTGTATTAGTTTTTTTTATATTTTTCTTTTTTTTATTTGTTCTTTTTACTTATACATGACAGTGTAGTCTACTTAGTTATATATGACATAAACATGGAGTATATCTTATTCTAATTAGGATCCCAGTCTTGTGGATGTACACGATGTTGAGATTCACTGGTGTATTCACATATGTACACAGGAAAGTTATTAAGATAATTCCTTATAAATGAGGCTATGGCCACTAAACAAATAAATTAAAAACATGTAAAAATGATTTCTGGCAACCTTTTTAAATAGCTGAAAACAGGATTCTTAATGTTTATTCAAGTTCTCTGTTCTAGTTCTAGGTACAGTGTTCCTTACAGAAACATGTTACTAGAAAGCTTTGCTCTAAACTTAAGTTACAAAATTTAAATGTGCTGCTGCTTCTTGTACTTAGTCATGCAGACACACAGCCTTTAAATCGGAAAGCACAATACATTGATTAATTCAACTCTGCTAAACATATATCTGATTGAAAAACTATGCAATGGAAAACAAAAAGTGTTGTGCAACAGTCAGTGACAAATTGGGTGAGAATGATTTAGGAATCAGCAACACTCAATGTTTTATTCAGTCTTTTCAGTTACTTGCTGTGAGTTGAGAAATGATGGGCCACTCCCAACATTCTGCCTCAAAGATGAGCCATTAGAGAACATCTAATTACATGAGATGTTCACACAAGGGAACAGCAGTTACATTTTTTACAGGCTGCTTGAACAAAAAGATAGTCCAAAAATTGCGCTTTGGAGGTAACAAAACCAACATATCAGGACCTACTAATAACCAGTACTGGTTTATTAGTTCATGTGCCAAGAACCTACTGAAAATACCCAACTATACACCCTGATATGCAAAGACTTACAAGATATAGCTTTGAACTGGGCATGGTGGCGCACACCTGTAACCCTAGCTACCTTGGGAGGTCTAAAGCAGGAGGACAGCAAGCCTCAGCCTCGGCAACTTAGTGAGAGACTGTCAAAATAAATATTAAAAAGGGCTGGGTGTAGCTCAGTGGTGATGTACTTGCCTAGAATGCATGAGGCCCTGGGTTTAAAAAAACAGATATGGCTGTGAAAATATTCCACTTTGCTGAAATTGGAGTTCATTCAATAAAAACCAAGATACAGATAGAAAGTCACAGACTTTCTTGTCTTGAGAGCCATGATTCCATTGCCAAATTTCTAGATCCCAAAATCTAAGACCTTGAGTGATTATGAGAAGCAACAAGTGCATGCAAATGTATATTTAGAAGGACAAAATAAGGCAATGTAAGTGGGGAAATCATCTAGAAGCATGCAGAGAACAGTTTGTGGAATAATGGTATCATATTATTAATACAATTTAAAGGTCAGGATACTAAGGTTACTGTTAGAAAGGAAAACTTGACTTCATGGCAGTTACGTCCCAATACTAGTAAAGAGTTGAAAACATCGGGTTGGGGTTGTGGCTCAGTGATAGTGCGCTTTCCTAGCACATGTGAAGCACTGGGTTCGATCCTTAGCACCACATAAAAATAAGTAAAATAAAGGTATCGTGTCCATCTATAACTAAAAAAATTTAAAAAGAGTTGAAAATATCTTGTTCTTTCACCAACCTCAGCTGACTCCTTAAGACCATGCTGAGGAATTATTGTTCTTACATTATAATATGAATATTTTTAAGCTTGTGTACTAAATTTATAAAGAAAACTTTAATGACTGTGATTTTCTTGTATTCCCAAAACTTATTCCATAATGATAAAATAAAGTTTTAGCCTCATACTGATTTTAACACTAGACCATTTGGCCTTCAGCCAAAAGATGTTTTATTTATTTATTTATTTTTAATTAATTACTTTATTTAAATGCATTTCAAGTCATAGCACATATATAGAGCTCAATTTTTCCATTTCTCTGGTTGCAAACCAGATAGAGTCACACCATTTGTGTCTTCATACATGCACCTAGGGTAGTGATGACCGTCTCATTCAACCATCTTTACTACACCCATTCCCCTTTCCCTCCTCCCACCTCCCCCCTGCCCCATCCAGAGTTCCTTCACAGTGGCGCAAGCCTGTAATACCAGCACTTAGGGAGGCTGAGACAGGAGAATCGCGAGTTCAAAGCCAGCCTCAGGAACAGCAAGACGCTAAGCAACTCAGCGAGACCCTGTCTCTACATAAAACACAAAATAGGGCTGGTGATGTGGCTCAGTGGTCGAGTGCCCCTGAGTTCAATCTCCAGTACCAAAAAAAGAAGAAAGAAAGACAAAAGATGTTTTAAATGTACTACTAGTATTAATACAAATCTTCCAAAGGTTGGTACCTTGAGAATCTAAGTCTGAATTTAAAATGTAATTCTGAGTATTTTGCTCAAATTTTCACAAATCTGGTATGGAATAAAATGAGGTGACTGATCCACACACAACATTAAAATTCTAGAAGTGAGTTAATACAAACCCTTGGCCCCAGTAACCTTGTAGTAGAAAGATTTATTCACCATCAGTGCCCTGATTTCTCGGCGCAGTGTTGCAGCTTACATAAAAAGGGCATAAACATTGCCCCACCTTGTCAAATGTGAAGGAACCCTGATTCTTTATGTGGTGCTTTCAGTAACATCAACTTGTCTAACTCTTAAAGCAGCTAATTAAATATGGGTTCTGCTAAAGAATTTGTTCACAAGAATAGGAATCTGAAAAGAACTACAGAAGGAAGAAAGCAACAAGTTATGAAGAGGGGAGAAACGTCCAGAGTGGTGAGGTTAATGCTGCTCTTAGAAATCTCCAGTGGAGGCCTGACTTGTATTTCATGACCTAGACCACATGCATACATAAAGGAAACAGACAGTAGTTGAATCAAACAACTGTTTGATTCCAGGAGGTCAAGACATCATGTCTAAAAATTATTATAGGTTAAATAAGGTGGTAAGCATGGCTTTCTGTCACATAAAATCTTGTATTTCAACAAAAGTGCTCTCTGTTGGTAATACTGTCCACACTCTCCACCAGGGAACCTAACCAAGCAGTCCAACAGCTGAGTTTAGATTAACAAGCCAAGCGGGTGAGTGTTAGAAAATTGCTTAGCAACAGCTGAAGTTACACTGGACACACCTTTTCTCAGAGACATTTTTAGACTGCCTTCCACTTTCCATTTTACCTCCCCCAGAAAAATGCACAAAGACATTAACTCAGGCAAAAATGAATAGTATTTGCAAACAACAGGGAGTACCACACACTGCCAGATACCGTCTCAATCACTTTAGTGAATCACTTTAGTCAGTCACGAAGTGCAACCTTTGTGTTTTCAATCCTAATTACCCTGTCCCTCATTTTCCCCAGATATGAATAGAACTCAGTGTTCTTAGAAGACCACTACTGCTAGCTAAACAGACAGTGGGACAGTCTCCACAGGTGAGGTGGGCAAGCCCCAAGAGGCTCAAAACAAAATATACAGGGCAGGCCAAGCCACTCATGTTCTCTTTTTACCGGTAGAAGAGAATGAATCAAATACCTAACTTCCTCTGAAGAATGAGTGAAAGAAAGCAGTTGGCTATCAACTAAAGAATGTAATTTAAACAACATTCTGCCCTCTAGGATGTCAGTCTAGTTTTCCTGCAGAAATGAGAAGGGGATATTTTAAAACTGTCTGCCATGATCTGTATCTTGCCAAGTCTGTTCACAACTTAGTTTCCATTTAGAAGAAAAGCCAAATTCATTACACAGTCATGGACACACTGTTCCCAAGAGCAATAATATAACCCAGTTCTGGGTAGCATATTTGTGCTATTCCTGGAGACGGTGCCAAATACCCAAAGCAAGCTAACAGTACCTGCCCTGTTATGGTTCACAAGGGTATGATTATTGCAGTCTGAAAGAATTTTTTTTTTTTTCAACAAAATCAAGTTTGCCTGAAAGAAAATGAGCTGTGTAAACAGTAAAACAAATTAGGAATGATGCTCCATATGTACAGAAAGTGTT
Organism: Geosciurus inauris; assembly: GCA_004024805.1. Taxonomy (NCBI): domain Eukaryota; kingdom Metazoa; phylum Chordata; class Mammalia; order Rodentia; family Sciuridae; genus Geosciurus; species Geosciurus inauris. Next base: position 109,190 of record PVHX01004759.1, read on the forward strand.
CCAAGAACACTGGCTTATTCACAAAACCCTTATGCACAGTGTTTGTGTGCCAAGTTCTGTGCTAGGCACTTTCACAAATTCTCCTCATTTCACGTTTCTTAAGGTAATGACCAGAATCTGGGTCATTTAAATGATCCTATAGATCAATTTAATAATAGAAAAATCATACCCAGACCAGACTTTTTCATTCAGAAAGGCTGGTAAATTATATACATGCAACATACATTATATACATCACATGGTCCACTAACAAATTTGTTAATATACCCTCGACAATGAAGATGGGCTCAAAACCAGATTCTCAGACCCTCCGAGTATCTCATTTCCTCCTCTTCCTCTGGCTCAAGGAAGAGCTGATCCCTATCCAAAGGCAACCTCCACTAGTACCCATCTCAAGAACTTTTTATCAGTCATTCAGTCTCTTCTCTTATCTCAACCTATCCTCCTATTTCTTTCCATTAGCTCCTCTATATTCACTTCCCTTCACTCTCCCCTGCCATGCTGTTTTTCTCCTCTATCACTGAATGAACTGCTCTTAACACAGCATCAACTACCTCCTAATTGCTAAGTCCTATCGACAACACAAAGACTTCTCTTGCCTGCATTCACAACTGAGCATTCCCTAAAATCCTGAAATGCCCTCTTCTCACTGACTTCTCAAACACCATGCTCTACTCTCCTTGTTTTGCCTGTTCCTTGCAAAGCTCATTCTAAGTAGAAATCTACTTCCCACACAGTAGGCTCTAATCCCATGGCTTCATCACTCCCATCTCTGTGGCACCAAGATACACAGCTGCTAAACCAGGAGCCTGATCACATCTGATCAATCAATCACCAAGTCCTCTCCGTTTCATGAAATTATCTCACTGCTATGGTCAGTACCTCCCTCACCTCACTGCAGTGATCTCCAAGGTCTCCTTACTTCCCTAAAACCTACCCTTCAACTTTCAGGTGGTGATTGTCTTAAAAAACAAAACATCAAAACAAAAACAAAACAGGATTTTGAGCATGTTTCTCTATAATATCTTTCACAAAATAAAGCACTGATATGGCCTGGCAGAGACTAGCAGCCTATCCCAACATCACTGTTTTCCCTTCCACTTTAGAACCCCAACTTTCAGCTGGACATACCACCATCCAATTTAAGACTACATTTCCAGCCACTCTTGCAGTTATGTATGCCAAAGTTCTGGTCATTGTGATTACCTCCAAGTGAGCTGGAAGATTCCAGAAAGTCTCTGTGAAAGGGTAGGGGGCATGCCCATCTTCCTCCTTCCTGCTCTTTGGAATAAGGACATCATGACTAGAGTTTACTGTAGTGGCCATCCAGGACCATAAGGTAATATGCTAAGAATGGAAAAGCAGCAACACAGAGAAGCCTGGATTCCTGATGACCCTTAAGCTGCCGTACTAACTGCATTACCCTGCCCTCATTGTTATTTTGCATCACCATATTAAGTGTAACTGAATAATTTCCTAAATGAAAGACATGGTTTGTAAGGTCCTTAATGATATGGACCTTTTACCTTCTACTCTTTCCTTATTTTATTTTCATGTGGTGTTGAGGATCAACCCCAGTGCCTCACATGTGCTAGTCCCCTAACACTGTGCTCAAGAAACACGGGGCACTGGGTTCTGTAACATACCATGTCGTCCCTGGCTTGTAGGCCTCTGCATTTTATCCCCTCACGCAACATCACCAACTACCTTTTCTTTATCCTCAAACTTTGTCAGATGTTTTAATTCACTAGACTGGAAATTTCAACACAGAATATAAAAATAATCTCTGTAAGAAATTTCTTTTTTTTTTTTCAATTTTTTTTTTAGTTGCAGATGGACACAATATCTTTATTTATTTTTTTAATGTGGTGCTGAGGATCGAACCTAGTACCTCACACATGCGAGACGAACGCTCTACTACTGAGCTACGATCCCAGCCCCTCTGTAAGAAATTTCAATCAGAAGGCTTCCATTTGGCTTGAATGAAGAAGCTGACATCATGATGTGGTTTGAGGTGGTCACATGTATGTCATGCTTAACTGACATTCCATTTTCACTTTTCTTTTTAATGGTCAAATGCTGACAACCCTAACTCTCTCAATAGCTCACACAACTTGCTGTTTTATGTGTTTGTTTTAAATATTTTTTAAAATGTGGATGGACACAATACCCTTATTTTATGTTTATTTTTATGTGGTGTTGAGGATCAAACCCAGTGCTTCACATGTGCTAGGCAAGCACTCTACCACTAAGCTACAACCTCAACCCACTTGCTTGCTCTGTTTTTAAGAAAACCAGAAATCTCCTAGACTCAGAGCTGAAAGGCTCGTGGATTTCCTGTTTTGAAATCAACATTTTCTAAGTCAGTAAAGTCATCTTTACAGAAGTTTGCACCACTCAAGCAGGATTATGCCATCTTTGGTACAAGGCTTGTAGATGCAGAAGAGGATGAATTATAGTAATATGTGGAGCTCACTTCCCCCTCCACAGCAGGATCAGACAGACATTAATGATGCCACATAGTATCAACAATTCTCTTCCAGCACAACTTTTTTGTCACTGAGAAACTTTATCATTTTAAAAACATCATCATCAGAAGTTCACAAATAATTCTTTGAGGGCACCAGCCTGCAATAATGAATGAAAAATAGCTGCACTGAGTAATGCCTGGAATTGCAAGGACATGCTAAAGGGAAACGATGTAGTTACTATTTCCTCCATGACCTGATCCAATAAACTGCATCAATTCCAGCATGAATAGTATAATTTGACAAAAAGACTGCTCTAAAACTGAATGGGGTAGTACAGAAGTTGAGAGAGAACACTGGCTCTAATGCCAGGCTACCCTGGGTTTGGATCTTAGACTCTACCATTTATTATAGTGAAGCATTTAACTGCTCTGAGTCTTTTTAATTAACTTCATTGATTTGGTATGAAGAAAAATGAGATCATGTAGATAAAGTACTTAGCAAAGTACCTTGATCATAGTAAGACTCAGATGCTGGCTGGTATTATTACTACATCACTGACTCAGACACACTTCTCCACACCCATCCTACATCTTAACAGTTTTAAACCAGGATCCATCATACAACCGATGGATTCTTATAATTAACTGGATGTATTTTTTTTATTAGTGGTGTGTACAACTTACAATCAATGGCCAAAATGGAAGTAATATGGTACTGAATTTCGGCTCCAATCACAAATAAGCCAAATGTTTTCCTAGGCATGGGTTTCACCCAAAGTCTCTTTTCAGTCATGTAGATCTTGAGGATATTAAGACAAGAGACAGACTGTGGGGAAATCAGCACCTGTTTTCACAAAGTTTTAATGGAACCCAGAAAACAGAAATACTCATTAGTTTATAGTCTATGGATGTTTCATGCTACCATGGTTGAGTTGAGTAGTTATGACAAAGATTGTATGGCCTGTATAAGCCTAAAATATATATACTCTTGGGCCTTTTAAAATTTTGCCAAGTCCTGGTTTAAGCAGTCTTCTAAGAAAAAATCGAAGTTTTGATAATATTTTTGCCTGTTCAAACCATGCTTCTCCTAGAACGACTCCGTGCTGCCTGTGATTTTCAGAATGGCCAAAGAGAACGAGATCTCCCTTGGGCTGTATGCTGACTTTACACTTCCACTGGCAAGAACACTCCATAGCATAATCCCTTAGGCTTTTTTGTCTTGTCATATTTGTCCAGGAAAGCAAAGCCAAGGGTATGTAACAAGTAACAAAAATCAGGTAACTTTCAAAACAGAAAGAAAATCTGAGACCTAATCTACTTATGAGCATTTGACAAAATACAGTACCCTTTCATATCCAAAACACTAGATAAACTAGGGATGGTAGGAACATACCATCTTTGTAAAAACTTTGTAAGTTTGTAAAAACCATCTATGCTAAACCCAAGGCCAATACCATCCTAAATGGAGAAAAACTGGAAGCATCCCCTCTAAAAAATGGGAACAAGACAGGGATACCCTCTTTCACTACTTCTATTCAACATAGTCCCTGAAACTTAAGCCAGAGCAATTAGACAAAAAAATGAAAGGGATAAGAATAGGAAAAGAAGAACTCCAACTATCATTATTTCCTGACGACATGATTCTATACTTAGAGGATCCAAAAAATTCCACCAGAAAACTTCTAGAAATAATGAATTCAGCAAAGTAACAGGATATAAAATCAACACCCATAAATCAATTGCACTTCTATACATCAGTGATGAATCCTCTGAAAGAGAAATTAGGAAAACTACCCCATTCACAATAGCCTCAAGTAAAATAAAATAAAATAAAATACTTGGGAATCAATCCAACAAAAGAGATAAAAGACCTCTACAATGAAAACTGAAAAACACTAAAGAAAGTAACTGAAGAAGATCTTAGAAGATGGAAAGATCTCCTATGTTCTTGGATAGGAAGAATTAATATTATCAAAATGGCCAAAGTACCAAAAGTGCTATATAGATTCAGTGTGACTCCAATTAAAATCCCAATGTCATCCCTCACTGAAATAGAAAAAGCATTCATGAAATTCATTTGGAAAAAAAAGAGACCCAGAATAGCCAAAGTAATCCTTAGCAAGAGGGTGAAGCTGGAGGCATCACAATACCAGACCTAAACTATACTACAAAGCTATAGTAACAAAAACGGCACAGTATTGGCACCAAAATAGACATGTAGATCAATGGTACAGAATAGAAGACTTAGAGACAAACCCACATATATACAGTTATCTCATACTAGACAAAGGCGCCAAAAACATACATTGGAGACAAGATAGCCTCTTTCAACAAATGGTGCTGAGAAAACTGCAAATCCATATGCAGCAAAATGAAACTAAACCCCTACATCTCACCATGCACAAAACTCAACTCAAAGTAGATCAAAGACCTAGGAATTAGACCAGAGACCCTGCGCCTAACAGAAGAAAAAGCAGGTCCAAATCTTCATCATGTCAGATTAGGTCCTGACTTCCTTAACAAAACTCCTAAAGCACAAAAAATAAAATCAAGAGTCAATAAATGGATGAATTAAAACTAAAGCTTCTTCTCAGCAAAGGAAACAATCACATGAATAGAGAGGCTATAGAGTGAGAGAAAATCTTTACCACATGCACATCAGATAGAGCACTAATTTCCAGGATTAAAGAACTCAAAAAACTTAACACCAAAAAAACAACCCAAGCAATAAATGGGCTAAGGAGCTGAACAGACACTTCTCAGAAGAAAAAATACAATCGATCAACAAATATATGAAAAAATGTTCAACATCTCTAGCAATTAGAGAAATGCAAATCAAAACTACTCTAAGATTTCAACTCATGCCCTTCAGAATGGCAGTTATCAAGAATATAAGCAACAGTTGTTGGCGAGGATGTGGGGGAAAAGGCACATTGGTGCAACCAATTTGGAAAGCAGTGTGGAGATTCCTTAGAAAACTTGGAATGGAACCACCATTTGACCCAGGTATCCCACTCCTTGGTCTATACCTAAGGGACTTAAAATCAGCATACTAGTGACGCAGCCACATCAATGTTTATAGCAGCACAACTCACAATAGTTAACCTGTGGAGCCAACTTAGATGACCTTCAATAGATGAGTGGATAAAGAAACTGTGGTATATGTACACAATGGAATATTACTCAGCATGAAAAAAGAATAAAATTATGGCATTTGCAGGTAAATGGATGGAGTTGGAGAGTATCATGCTAAGTGAAATAAGCCAATCTCCAAAATCCGAAAGCCAAATGTTTTCTCTGATATGTGATACTGATACTGATCCATAATGGGGGAGGGCAGGGGAAGAATGGAGGAACTTTGGGTTGGGTAGAGAGGAGGGGGTTTGGGGGTAAGAAAGATGAGGGAATGAGAAGATCATTATTTTCCTAGGTACATGTATGACTGCACAAATGGTGTGACTCTACATCATGTACAACCAAAGAAATGAAAGGTTGTGCTCCATTTGTGTATGATAAATTGAAGTGCAATCTGCTGTCATATATAACTAATTAGAACAAATTTAAAAAATTTTTTTAAATTTCATTTTCAAAATTTTGCCATGCTCAATGATAATTAAGGAATTAAATCCTACAATGATCATCAGCCCTCCTTCCTATAATTCACCTAAGCTTTAACAATCTAATGCCAACTATACTCCGCAAAGCCTCCTCAACCCACTAAATGAATACACACCAATGAATACACAACAATCCATTAAATACTTATACATCCACACAATACAAAAAGTAGGTATTCAACAGCTACACTAGTTAGTCCTCTAGGACAAAGCCTATCCTTTACATCTGTCTTGCATTTAGTTGATATCTATTTAAGCATAGATGGAGTTGTTGATTAAAGGTAATTTTATATATATCCTAGGCCTTTACAATTTGGTCTATTCACCCTTCAATAAATGCATCAAACAGAATAGAACAGATGCACCTTTTTCTAATGGATGATATTAGGTTGCTTATTCTCAATCAGTTGATAGGATACAGACCTCCTACAATCCTGAAGTTTAAAGAATTTTTTTTTTTTTTGGTACTGGGGATAGAACTCAGGGACACTTGACCACTGAGCCACATCCCCAGCTCTGTTTTGTATTTTATTTAGAGACAGGGTCTCACTGGGTTGCTTAGCGCCTCACTGTTGCTGAGGCTGGCTTTGAACTCATCCTCCTGTCTCAGCCTCCCAAGCCGCTGGGATTACAGGCATGCACCACCGTGCTCAGCCTGAAGTTTAAAGAATCTTATCTCCACAATAATGAGAGTTTGTATAGGTAGGTAAGTCTAATACAGTAAAAATGAAGACTAACAACACATCTGATATAAGATGTAGGGATGTAAATTATGGTTCATCTACTTGAGATAATATTTTGTTTAAAAAAATAAATTATTAAAGTATTCATAATTGTGAATGAAATGTGTATCAAATATGTATACTGAGTAGGTACCAAATTAGCCAGTGACAAATACATGAACATATTTAGAACTAATGATAAAAATACAAAAAATATATAAATAAGAAATGTATAGAATTTTAAAAAGAAACACACCATCTGTAGTCTTAATTCAATTCAGTGTTTGTTGTGTCCAGCATACTACCTGACATCTAGGAGCTATATACTATTTGTTGAATGCATAACAAAAACAGCAAACATTTGTTGAGCCTTTATCAGAATGCTTATCATAGTAAATGTTTTTGCATACATCCCCAAAATTCTTCACTAAAATCCTATACAATAGGCAACTTTTATTATTTATTCTTTTTATGAGTGAGAAAACTGAGACTTTAAAAGGTTAAATAACCTGCTCAGTGTTATATGGCTAAGTAGTAATGCAGTTAGGATTTAAATCTCTACAGTTTGTGTTTTTTACCTCACTGCATTACTACCAAACTAGAAAAAAGTGTTAAATAGGGCTGGGGCTATAGCTTAGTGGTAGAGTGCTTGCCTATCATGTGTGAGGCACTGCATTCGATCCACATATAAATAATAAATGAACAAAAAATAAAGATACATCAACAACTAAAAAAAAGATTTAAAAAGGTGTTAAATAGACTGAAGAATAAATTCAGTATACATATATAGCTGGCCTGTGTAATGAATATTTCACTGATTTAAACCAAACACGTGGTAGTTTCTTAGATACCCGTTGACCATGATGACTGTGAATATTATAGCTCACTATCATAAAAGTAGGGATTTTAAACCTATAAAAATATATACAGGGCTGGAGCGGTGGCTCAGTGGCAGAGCGCTTGCCTCGCATGTGTAAGTCACTGGGTTCGATCCTCAGCACCACATAAAAATAACTAATAAAGATATTGCATCCATCTACAATTAAAAAAATATTTAAAAAAATATATATATATATACAATACACCTAAGTGTATAGATATTAAATGGCAAGCAGGTCAGCTAGCCTTGATAAAGGGTATTTTTAAAATACCAGAGAATATTAAAAGTAGCTATTTCTCCAATAGCAATCAAGAAGCACAAGAAATCTGGATTTCCTATATAGTTTATGTCTTAGAATTTAAGAACTTAAGACACAGCTAATCCCTATTTATCTCCTAAAAATACATCCCATTAGCCTTCTATAAAGTTCAGGACCTCCTATCTCCTGTCTTCCTGTACCTTCTTGGTTCAGTCAAAATTCTCTCTCCTGGGGCTGGGATTGTAGCTCAGTGGTAGAGCGTTCACCTCGCATGTGTGAGGTACTGGGTTCAATCCTCAGCACCACATAAAAATAAATAAAATAAAGATATTGTGTCCATCTACAACTAAAAAAAATATTTAAAAAAAAATTCTCTCTCCTGAGAGATCATGCCTGAGTTTGCAGACATGGCCTCTACTTATCTTGCCTGATCATTTCTATTTTTATGCTCCAGTAGTACTCTAAAAACTGTAGTTCTTGGAGCAACTTTTTTGTTCTCTCATACCTTTGGGCCTTTGTATACCATGTTCTGTTAAAACTGAAATGTCCATCTCTGATTCTCTGGGCAAAGTCTTATATACACTTAGTCTTAGCTCTAAAGTCACCTCTTTATCCTCAACTTGCTTAGGACTGCTCTCCTTTTGCTATATTTAAAACATTCCAAGGTCTAGGGAGGTAGCTCAGTGGTAAAGCACTGGTGTAGCATGCCTAAGGCCTAGGTTTGATCCTCAGTACTACAATACCAAAACAGAGAATAAAACATTCTGGACAGGTAGTTAATTAAAAAAAAAAATAAGTTGAAGTGCTCACTTCGGCAACATATACACTAAAAAATAAGTTCACGTACCAAACATAAAAAGTTTTAGATACATTAACTATTTTAACTATTTACAAATAAACACACATTTGTTCACAAAGGTCTTTTCCTTAGGTATGGTATGGACCAACAGCATACACTTGTAAAATAATCTGCATGCAGAAGAATCATTCTGGATTTACGCAGTTTACCCAATCTTTCACAGTTGCCCCACCAACACCTAAATCAACACCTGGGGGTGGGGGATTGAACCCAACGCTCATACAAGCACACATGCAACTGCCAAGCTACACTCTAGTCACTTCAACTTTTTTCTTTTCCTTACTCATCTTTATCCAAATTTCCCAAAGCACTTAATTCAGCTTCCATAGAAGTAATTTTTAAACACCATTTCACTGGTTTATAATAAAATATAATCATATTATTTCATTACAATAAAGATAAGTGGCATAAATAGGTTTGGGGACGAACTTAGTGAATTTTGGTAAATAGACCACTCACTTTAGTTAGAGAAGGATTTACACCTGATCAAGAATAGGCCCAAGAATTCAAAGAGAATGGAGATATGTTAATTTCTCTAGGTGGAAGCCAATTATTTAAGTGTCTCCTCAACCACCATCATAGTTATTACTCATAACTGCATAATAAGCATATCTTTTTGCAAACACCTCCCCTCTAAACCAAAAGTTCAAAACTGATTTGCTATGACATATATGTGCTATTGATTCCTTTAGTCCTTAAAGGCAGCTGGGCAGACCTTGAGATAGCAACAGCCTCCACCTGCTAAATCATTGCTCGCGTTTTAACCATATGCCTTTACAAGGAACAATTGGGATATATTACAAAATTGTAAATTCTTAAAAGCAGTTAGTCTTTTATTTTTGCATTTCCAATAATTAAAATTAAATAGTGAGCATTCAATAGATTTATAGAATAAGAACACTGAATAAAGGAGACTTCCACAGCCTCGTGTAATGAATACAGATAAACTAGAAAAAAAGAGTTTGGTGGGGCTGGGGTTGTGGCTCAGTAGTAGAGCACTTGCCCAGCACATGTGAGGCACTGGGTTCGATCCTCAGCACCACATAAAAAACAAACAAGGTTTTAAAAAAAAAAAAGAAAAAAAGACTTTGGCCAGGGAGATGTGACTGTTGAGGACAAGCCAAAGTAGTGACAAGAAATTAGTCTTTAAAACCATTTATTTGCACATGTATGTTTTCTTTCTTCCACTAGAATGCAGCTCCATGATTATTAAGCCCCTATTTCATTCACTTTTATGTCAGTGCCTAGACAAATGCCTACTATACAGTAGCTATTCAATAAATACCTATTAAATGTATTGCTATAAGAACTTCAAAGAAGTGTTTTAGGCTCTGTGGGAAAGAGTGGAGCTTACTTAATGGTTCTACTCAAGATACATGGAGAAATGATGGGAAGGCCATAAAGACTTTCAAATTCCTTTCAAACCTCGATAGCAACACACCATAGTGCTTAAGAGTCTGGGTTTAGGCAACTCTGGGCCTAAACTCCAGCTAGCAAGGAAACTTGCATGGGTAACTCAATCCCTCTTAGGCTCAGTCTCTCATTGTGAAACAGGGATAACAGCTCTAGAGTTGTTTGAGGATCATATTAAGGAAATACATGTGGAGGAGAACAATGCTTGGCACATTTGTGCTGAATACATGTTTGCTGCTATTACTGCAATTGCTGATAAGCACACAAAATATGCCACATTGTGCACACTAGAGATAAAGAGCTCCTTTATTGTTAATAAAGGATACCTAAGAACAGGTCTTTGAGGCCTGACGACCCACATAGTTCATATCAGGACTCCATCTCTTAAGCAAGTTACTCTGAACTTCAGTTTCCTCTTTTGTAAAATGAGCATAATAAGGCTTATTTTCCAGCTTTGTTGTGAACATTAAATTATATCATGATCAGAAAGCATTTAGTACAATGCTTGATATATAAAGCACCCTAACACTGGTGATAATCATCAACTATAAACAGTTTATAGTTTATAGGTCTTTACAAAGTTGTTTTTTGTTGTTGTTGTTGTTGTTGTTTTGTTTTGTTTTTAATAACAATGCTGGGCTGGAAGGTAGCTTAGAAGTTGAACACTTGCCTAGCATGAGCAAGGCCCTGGGTTTGATCCCCAGGAATGCCAAAAAATTTTAATTAAATAAAATTTAAAATACTTAACTCTTTGCTTCCTTAAAAGCAAACAAAACAAAACAAAAACCTTTGAAATGATGTTTCATGCTTTCTTGAAAAATGGAATACTTTCTGATCTTCCAAGGGCTTTAGAACTATGTGCAACGAAGATACCAGTCTTAAATAAGCCCATCTATAAACAGAAATCGGTTAAATGATCTTCTTCCACCTTCTTCCATATTTAATCTAGCCACAGATAACCTTCTGGAACTTTCATGTTTCTTCTAAGCAATCTTTTATGCATTTTCAGTTTGAACTTGGAAAAAAAATTCTATCAGTACCTTCAATAATTATCTGTGCTTCTTTTGACTCAGCAGAATGTTTTAAAATGGGATATAGGTAACAAAAATTAACTTGGATAGCTCTAGTTAGAAGCAAATATCTTTGCAACTTTTTCAGTTAATCAAACTATTCTAAAATTGTTCATTTTAAAACACTATAAATTGCTTCTTACTTATTCAGTTATGTGTTCATCCACTTATAGAACTATTTCTTAGAACCAAATAGATCCCAACACAATAGTATTGGGCGACTTTAACACAACTCTCTCACCACTGGACAGATCTTCCAAACAAAAACTAAACAAAGAATCCACAAGGCTTAATAGAACAATCAATGGTCTAGACTTAACTGATATATATAGAATATTCCATCCATCAACAAGCAAATATACGTTTTTCTCAGCAGCTCATGGATCCTTCTCCAAAATAGATCATATGCTATGCCATAAAGCAAGTCTTAGCAAATACAAAAAAAATAGAGATACTACCCTGCATTCTATCTGACCATAATGGACTGAAACTAGAAATTAATGACAGTTTAAAAAAAAGAAGCCACTACAACACCTGGAAACTCAATAATTTG